>JAJONR010014254.1:0-16694 GCA_029582245.1 Solanum etuberosum
CCCCCCCCCCCCCCCCCCCCCCCCCCCCCCCCCCCCCCCCCCCCCCCCCCCCCCCCCCCCCCCCCCACAATAAGTGTTTGTGTAGTAGTAGAAATTACTTTTCAAATATACTTTTCAAATATTGAAAAAGATAATTTTTCCCTTGGTCAACACCAATTAATTAAACACAAATTGATATCCTCCATTTTGAAAAGCACTTTTGACAAAAAATATTTTTTCAAGAAGATCATGAAAGCTTGATCAAATAGGCTATTATTTGAATACGCAAATGTGTTTGTAATTTTAAGTAATTTTTTGTTTAATGATGTTCCTCTTGTAAATTAGGAGAAAGAATATAGAGAAGTTTTAGAGGCTTTCAATGAAAAGAACAATGAGAAAACTCAGCTAACATCCACTCTTGTTGAGGTAAAGATTCATAATTCATAATAACCATTCTTTTATATATTCTTTTTAAAAAAATTACTTTTAAGAAAATACCCCTAATCTAATTAACTTTTATTTTGTTGTGTATTTGACATTTTTTAGTTGGTGAAGGAAAGTGAGAAACTCAGAATGGGGAAGCTAGAGGAACTAAGCAAAGTTTTAAATCCCAAACGCTAGTAAATGTTATAAACATATTCTCTATGTATTATACATACAAATTTATTTTAACTTTCACTTTATATCCCTTCAAATAATGTACCCCTAATTCCCTCCCTTGATTTGATTTTTCACCATTGTTGAGATTGTAAAAAAAAAAGTGAGATTTGTTTGGTTTTACTCTTCATCATGTCTATTTCACTCGTGTAACGTGACGTTGAGAACAACATATAGACATTACCCCTACCTTGGGAGGACCCTAGGCTCAAGGAAAATCAAATAGCGAAAGTAAAGAAGTCACTCCAAAATACTATAGGAAGCATGACAAAGCATTGATCTAGAAAAAAGAACATTAACTATAATAAAATAATACAATAATCTAAGTACATGAAACTACAGAAGTTGAGGGAGAAAAACTTAATGCAATGTATGGATTCTAAACTATATGAAGGATGACATATATTCGTTACTATAATGTCGTAGTCACAAATAAAAACAGCAGAGGTATTAAAGTCAATATAGGAAAAAAACTTTTACAATCTGCCAGAGAGCTAGGAGGTTTATGGAGTAAATTCAAGATTTTGCATGTCCTAGCTAATTCATAAGGGTTGACAAAGAGCAGTACAATTAATCTCGAAGATAAGCTCGCGATGAAATATACCATATAGAACTTGATGTTTTTAGCTTGATCCTAAATCCAGAAGGAGTTGTCTGTACTCAGCCAGCAGATGTGGGATATCATCCATACGCAACTGCAGATCACAGAAGAGAAATAACTCAATACTGATGAATCAAGAGGAGCAAATGACATCGAGATTCATTACTACTAAAATAAAACAAAACAAAAGATAAAAGTGAACGACTAGCAACAAATAGATCATAGATATAAACATATGCATAATGTCTTGTAGGCTACAATGGCCTTTTATGATTTAAATGGAAAAACATGTCACTTAGGATTCATCTATCTGACTTCAACTTGTTTGGGATTGTCAAGTCTAGCATTAGTTGAGTGAATGTATTGTGGTCTTGACATGGTATCAAACCCAGACCCAACAATTCTTGTTGTTAGTGTGTTGGACCCCTGCATTATGTTATTCACTCTCCAGTTTCAAACACGGGCATGTGGGGGAGTGTCAAGTCCCAAATGAGAACAGCGTACAAAAAGTTAGCATTTGAAGATTAGGTATAGTATGATATGGAAATATGTGACATATTACAGTACCTTCTGGTGGAACGTTATAAGTCAATGAAGCCAAAAAAAATTAAAAATTACTTGTGAGGTTTGCATTGAAGAGAGAACATAACTGTAAAGGACCCTAAAGTATTAAATACAATACTGCAACCGTTTTAGGATAATTTCAGAATTATTGTGTTACTAGTTTTGAAACAAGTACGAGTTAATTCTTCTTGGTAACTAACCACATAACGAATTCAGTAAAGCCTTAAGAAGAGTGAAAAAGAGCAAAGTTCTTTTGACTGTACTGAAGCTAGGATCAACCCTCAACAAATCAGAATATTAAGCACCGAGGACGCTTGATCAATGGACATGAGAGATGATAAAGGAGTGAAGCAACCAAGTATTCAGATGTAAATAACATCAAGACTAACAAATAGAACCTTGAAGAACTCATACCTGACTAACATTCTTGATATGATAGAATCTATAAGTCTCTTTCCCCAGAGATCCAGGATTCATTGATTGCAAGAATGCTCCAAGATTTTCCCTACATCAAATGATCAAAAGTTATAAGAAGGTGAACCACATTTCGGCTGAGGTACTCCCTGCCCCTCCATTTTTTTTTTCTTTCCTTTTCAGGAGAAGATTTGTTCCTACTTCCTTCAAACGTGTGTGGTTGTACATTCACAAAGAACGTAATTAGATTTGATAGCAAGTATGACATTTTATTTGAAATCAATGAATAACTTACTCCTGAGTCCTGACAAACATCGATAAAGTCAGTGTCTACACTTAAGTCATACTGGTTGAAAGGAGATTCTAAAATTTCATCATCATATCCAAAAATCTATAGTATAATGCCACAATGTTTAGCCTCACACCAGTAGAACACATGAAAACTTCAAAAGATCATAAGCAAAATACTTGCTACCACACAAGTCTATCATAACTTGGGGAAATCATGAGTTCTTGTTGTAGAAATTTCGGTGAGGAGGAGAATTCTCAATCTCTGCCATTCTCTTTTAAGACAGTGATGAAATAATTTTTACTACATCTGCTTACATAAAATAGCTATAATACCTAGGTATTTATAAAACTTTTCTAGCATGTCCCTAGTCTAATACTTGTTTAAAAATTTAATCCTAGATTTTTTTATCTTTACTAGTTCATGTACAAAATCATACGTGCATCCTCATTAATTTCCTAATACATGAACCAAGTAAAATTCATGTACTTGAGATGAATCAAGTTTATTTTTTCAACACTTAATGCACGGATGAAACATCTCAGTCTAGTGCTAAAATACTACTCTCACTGTTCTAATTTATGTACGGTGTTTGACTGGGCTAGTATTATATGTGCAAGGAGGCAGACAAGGACGTGGTTCATCTTTTTCTTCATTGTCGTCTTACCATGAGGTTATGGTGGGACATGTTTATGTGGTTTGTTACTTCTTGGGCAATGCCAAAAACTGTGGAAGAGTTGCTTGTAAGAGCGAGAGAAGGAGGAGAAAACACAGGGCATGAAATGTGGTCCCACTTGTGTTAATGTGGGTTGTGTAGAGAGAGAAATACGATAGCTTTTGAGGGGTAGAGTCGGGCTTTTCTCAATTGAGGAGTAGCCTCTGATCCCTTATTTTCATTTGGTAGACCCATAGAGTTCCCAATTGTATAGAAGATTAGGCGGAGTTAGTAGAGAATCATTTATTTTTGTAGATTCTTTACCTTTTGGTATACCACTTGTATACAGCCATATTTTTGGTCATGTTTATGAATGAAAATACGTTTACTTGATAAAAAAAAAGACATTCTCTTTAGGACAGACTAAAAAGAAAAGTATGTCTATAAGTCAGAACGGATTTAGTATTATATTCCAACAATGCGATAGCCTTTATACTTAACACTTCACTAGCGAAATTTACCATTACTTCACCACTCACAAAAGTTGTCCAACTTGATCATCTTTTCCAAATGTAAGTTCTTTACATTCATAAGAAAACCAGAACTTAACCAGATATCAACACAACAAAAAAATGTAAAAAACAGTGATCTCACTCTTTAATGCAGGTAACACTGCGCTTGTAGTCACGAAGTAATGGGCTAAGCTCTTTTAATTGAATTGACTTCGGCGAGGACTTTGACCAGTGGTCGCGAAGTGCTTGTACAGCCTTCAGTGATCAAACAATTCTAGGTTAGAAATTGCAAAGCATTCTCTTATGGCAAAACATATACTGAGCAGAGAAACTATAACCTCCTTATTACTGAGAGCTCCCTCTCCAATGAATTTAGATGCCAATTCTAATAATTCTGTATCTTCCAACTCATCTACAATTTTCTTCGCATTGGAATTGGAGATGGATACTGAAATTCCTATCCTTTTCTGCAACTCTGACACAGCATCTTCTTGCATTTGCCTCTCCTATCAATATTCAATAGTAAGAAAGAGTTAAACCAGTAGATGCTTTGTCTGTCATACAAGCAGTATCAACACACTCATCTAAATATCTATCAAAGCATAATCAGAATAAAGAGGACTACTAGGTTGACAGATACAGTCTACAGACATGGTAAAATTGGCATCCTTAACTACTGCCATCCACAAAATCATCCCCTCTCTCTATGACATGCATAAACATACTCAAGGAAATCAACAGAAATTATTATTTAAAAAATGCATACACATGCATGCATGCAGATGGTATCGTCTGGCGATCACTTGATTAGAGAAAACACCGTGAAGCTTTGGAAAGTGGTCAAAGCTGAGGTGCCACAACTTTGAGGTCATCAGATTAATTCCGTGCAAAATCAAATTGACCAGTATCTGTTTATACTCTTCCCCAGATGAATAAGGTTGGATTTGTCATCCTCTAAATGTGGATATCTTTATTATACCATAAACAACTATCTTGACTTTGTAACACTTCCCATAAAGGGTCGTACTGTCATTGCTTCACTCCAGAAAAATTGTTTGACACCTCATTCTTTGATAAAACGAGTAAATGTTATTAATTACGAAAGAAAGAATACATCGTTGAGAAGAAATGTCCTATCCAAAACTAACAAAGTAGATTAAATTTCTTTTCAAATTTGAAAAATTCTCATCTCATATGCAAGTGATTCAAATTTTCCAAGCGGCTCTTTTTCTTGGGTATCATTCAGTAATCACTGCTTAATGTTTAACTTCATACACAGACTCCACTGATCAATTCCGTCCATGAGTCAAATATGATATCAAACTCTTTGATACATCATCCATCTGAGATGTTAAGGCTCCAAATAACAGTGAAAAGGAACTAAATGTCATATTGTCCTAACATAAACAAATCTTAACACTGAAGTGAGAGGGGAGTGATGGAAAATGAAACTTCAGGGGCCTATACCTTCTCCATACTTGTCATTGAAGCATCCCGGTTTTCATGGATGGCCTTGGGAGGAGAAGCCGTTACGCGCTTAGCAATTGGATCATCTAAAGATTCAGAAAAAAACAAACGCACAAGAGGTCAATTGAAAGAATGAAAATGTTGCGTACACAACTCTAAGACAAAAGAACTTTCTTCACTTCTCCAAGACATGCATTAGCTCAGAGCTAGCACTATCTGTTGTCAAATTGTGTAACATTGTTAAACTGTACAACTCTAGGACCATTTAAACGGGTGACCGTTGCTTAAATGGAAGCTATATTCCTGACATATAAAATACATTACTACTGACCAACTCAAACAGGGCTATATGGCAATTCTAAGGAAAATTTGAAGGTTGAGAAGATAAAAACAAGCTTCTGATATCAATTTCCAAATGATCTAACAGAATTACAGTTCAACAGCATATAATCACACAGGTAATACATAAACAACAGAGAAAAAATGCATGGAGAACAGAAATATGTTAAGGGAGTAATCACATTAAGTTGATAGAACAAAATGATAGTATAAGTTATTGGAAAAAGAAGAACTCCACTTTACAATGAGAGATTAGACAAATCGACGCACTTGAATGGGACTCAATACCTTCTGGAACTAACCACCACAGATCACCATAAGTTGATTTTCCGTCGAACCCTCCAAACAACAAATATCGTGACCCAACTGAGGTCATTGAGTGGTATGCCCGTGCAACTGGCGGTTCATTAGTAGTTGCTAGGCGTTTCCACTGTACAGACACTGGAAACAGAAAAAGTTAGTACAAAATACTCTTGTCGACTATAAACAAAATCATGAATGGTTTTCAGGCCATTTAACTATGTGCCTCCATCTTATATAAAACCTAGACCAATAAATTGTGGAGAGATTTGTTAATCTGGTTAAATCTTCAAGGTTGCCAGAATACGTTTGTCTGTACAAGCTATAGAAATATATTAATGTAGATCAAGATTATGATGGAATGAAAATGTAAAATAAGCTCCACCATGAGAAGAAAACCCAAAGCTGTAACGTACTAGTTGCAAAGCCTACATCAGTATATGGAGTGGAATAGCAATTGTAGAAAGTATTGATCAACCATGCTTACCCCTGTCTAAAACAACACAATCATTGTAGTAAACATCATAGCGACTCAACCAACCACCAGTTCCATGACCTCCAAATAACAGGAGCTGCAGAGAAAGTGTAGGTCAGTATGCTGTTTCCACAATCTTTTGTTTGTTGCTGGAAGGAGGGAAAGGTTTGAGTGGCTAAATCAAGTGGAAAGTGAAGATTATTACATAACCAAAAACATATAAAGTGGAATTGTAATAATCATTAAATAACCATAATGTACACTCTAATGCAACAGAAATTGCATAGAGATTTAAGTCAACCTGGGGAAGTTCATCTAGATATTAAAAGTTTACGACGACTGTCACTGCTGATATAGACAACTTTGTATTTTCTAGTTTGGGCTTACTCGAACTTGCATGCACTTACGCCCCCCTAGGTGAAGAGATATGTACATACAACTCCGAATTTTATATGCATCAATATGCACAAACAACTCTGGGAATTAATTCAGAGGGAAGTAACAAGAGAGTGTCTGGGGTAGTTACAGACATTGTTATTATTCACCACCAATATTCTTTTAGTACTCCTCAAAGTGGCAACAGTGCATCAACCACAAAAGATTTCAGCTCCTACATTTCTACTACCAGATGACAGAGTGGGTTAAACAAAAACTTGGGATCCTATCCTCAAGGAGGTATTATATGCTATTGAAATTGTACTCCCCAAGAAACCTCGAGGTATACCAGTAATAATTGCGCACATCAGAAAGGTGCTAAGTATGTCTTCACTGCAAACAAATTTTCAAGGGATTTGACAAGATAGATGATGTTAGATGTAAAACACATCGCAGCAGATAAACATCAACACCCCAAGAACAGTGCTAACTCATTCTTATGTCCTTATATCAACTATTAAATTGTACAGATTTTGTATAACGTGATTTTCACCATGAAATGGACTTACATGGAGTCCTCCAGATGTAACTGTATGTCCACAACGCGCTGTAGGAGCTTGACCTGGAATCTTCAGTTGGGTCCATCCAGGGCTTTCATTCTCTTCCTTCCAGAAAATCAGAAATATTGATATAGTTAAGTGCTAAAACCGAATAGTCATAGAAGCTTCAAGTGAGAAGTCAAGAAAGGAAGGAAGTGGAAAGACAAAAAACATGTTAAACTAACCACGGGAGAGATAGGGAACAAAATGCCATGTGCATACATTGTATATAAATGTGTGTGTGTGTGTGTCAAAAGGATGTCTATCCGATAGCAGTAAATGAAATAGAAATTTAAGTTGTACTAACTAACGTATTTTGTCAAGGGCAGCCAAACTCATATTTTCTGGGAAAATTTGTTCCTATTTCTGAAAGGCTGGATAAGCACAACCACATGAACTATTAACTGAAAATGTGTAACATGCCATACCATTTTTCAAGAAACTGATGGTAATTTTGAGAGAAAGGAAACATCACTAATTAAAAAAGAAGTCTACAGATAAAAACTGAAGATTCAAGGCAAAAGTATAAGTACCTTCTTCAATAAGGCCCTTCAAAGCCCATAAGTCAGCCATGATTGGCCCTCCTCCTCCTACCCAAATTAAAGTTAAATACGTCAGTTCAAATATTCAGAAGGTAATCAAGCATCTGAACACATATAGATGAAAGTACTGTACAACCAATTAAAGATATCAATGCTACCTTGGCCTACAAAAGGGGGGTAAAATAGTAAAAGCATCACTAACATATGTAATTGTGATAAACATACCTTCAAATACAAATAACTGAACAGTTAAGTTAGGATGTTTGTCAAAAAGAAAGAAATATTTGAAAGCATGGTGTGGGTGCTTTTATGTCATCATTACAAGAGGACCATGCTAGAGATTAAGCTCACCATACAAGTGGATGAGGAAAAATTCCCTTGTTTGTTCAGTAACAGCAACAACAACAACAACATACCCAGTGTAGCCCCACAAAGTGGGGTCTGGGGAGGGTAGAGTTCCACTGTACGCAGACCTTACCCCTACCTCAGAGCTAGAGAAGTTGTTTCCGATAGACCCTCGGCTCAAGAAAAACAGTCCAAAGCAGTCCAGAAAGAGAATAAACGGAAGTGAAAGCATCACAAAGCATGAGCGGTAACTACAGCAAAATAATACGATAATTGAAGTACAAGAAACATCATATACTAACCGAAATCGAAGGACAAGAAACGATTACTAGAATGGGTGGATAGCAAGACAAAGCACTATGACCTACTATCTACTTGATTGTTCGGTAAGATGAAGCATTTTCTCAATTTTTTACCAAACAGACAAAACTAGAACCTTATTGTCGCATAAAAAATAGAAGAAATCATTTATGTACTTGAACTATTGTTACCATCCACATACTTATAGAACTTTGCTCCAGTTAGGTGACTACAATGCCATCTTTTTTATGACTCAGAAAGTGTCCTAGGAAATTATCAAGTAGAAGGTGATGTGTGATCTTATCATGAAGTATCACCAGGAGAGAGAGAGAGATCTCAAGTAACTGAGACCCATCACGCCTTGGTAGCCTGTACAGATATTCCTGTCTATATCTATGATCTTTCTAGACCACTCCTCTGAGCAATGAATCATTTACTTCAAATACATATTAAGAGCTTCATACCTACATAATTAGTTTAGCATGTAGCATAGAGGTACAAGAATAAATCCTTAACTTCATTTACCATACTAGGTGTCCTTGAAATTTTCGCTTATGCAATAGTGAAACTAAATTTACTCAAGGCATTTATTGATATAAGCTTTTTTAATCCAGAGTGTATAAAAGGGGAGAAAGGAAAGAAAGAAAAAAGGTTTGTGCATGGTGTGTCCGGATAAGACAGAGGTGCTTGTGCAGGAAAAGGTGAAGGGTTGAACTTCAGATACAAAATTTTCATCCAGCTTTAGTTAGATTACCTTCGTCTTATCCTTTCAACAAAACCCTTTGTCAAATTTATCTATTGCTAAATGTAATAAGTACAAGACATCAAGATCTTCAAAGTAGCATAAACCCTTTACAATGTATGAAAATAGCTGAATAGCAAGTTACAGAGAGGAACATGATATTTCCAAGACAAAATAATCATGATTATCATCCATATTTACCTCTACCACCATAGACAAGCAATCTTTTCTCAACCATTGTAGCAGTATGGCCACATCTAGGCGGAGGTATAGTTCCCAGAACAGCTAGCTCCCTCCATTCAAGCGTCACTGCTCAAAATAATTTTAACTGTTAAGGACAAATTGTTTTCCGACAAGAGAAAAAGGAGAGTGGAAGCCTAGAATTACTATCAAAGACAGTACTTGTGTCCAAGATATAGACATCCGACAACCACTTTTTACCATCCCAGCCACCAAACCTGCATACATGTAAAGTCCAAACAATAATGAAAGACTGATAGGAAATATAAGCACCTCCAAAAGCAAGACGAAATCTTACATTACAATTTTACTGTTTCCAATGGCTGAAGCAGCTGCAAAATCCCTTGCAGAAGGTAAGTCACCAAAACTTGTCAGCTCTGACCATTGCCATATATCTAGCACCACAGAAGATATAAAAATCAAGTTGGAAGTATGATGAGAGGGAGAAAAATATTTTCTTCACATGGTGTATGACTTGGAACGCCATACTAACTATGGATTACTCGAGGAGTAGGAGGAGTCTGGAATAGCTAGTTGGTGTTATTTATACAAACCAAACAGTAATTTGTGAGGATGTGGATTGTATACTGCTTCATTGCAGCTCTACTCAGAGTTATGCAGCTAGCATAACCTGTGTTTGATACCACACAGACACTACTGAGAGCTGTGGAGGAAACTTTGGAAGACTGGAGGTTAAGGAAGACAGACACTAGGAAGAAGGAGCTGTGGACGTGTCAATATTAAATGCATCTTTTGGCTGATTTCAAGGAAAAGGAATTCTTCTGAAGGGATTGAAGATCTATGTATGACTTAACTCCTTTCTGATCATTAGTATTTTTTAGGGCAGAAGAGTTTTCTTATACCGTATAGATAGTTAGAAGCTTATTTTGGGGCTTTGATGTAAACCTGCACCGTTTAGTGATTGGTGAGCTATCAGTGAGATTAGTTTGACTTATCAAAACATCTGATGGTGAAAAGAGGAAACAAAAAATAATCATGCATTTTTCTTTACATAGCCATGGTAGAAAGCAAACATTACCAGTATCCAGAACCCAAAAATCACCCAACCTGAAAAAGAGGAAAGATATCCAGTTTAAGGCATTGAGAAGCCACAATAATATATAACATACAAATTACATAGCATTTGCATGCCTTCTACCACCGGATCTCCCGCCAAAGATGAACATATGACAGTCAATTGCGACAGCAACATGGAATGCTCGTGGGCTAGGACCAACTTGGCCATCAGAACCACTGCCCGTGCATTCTGGCTGAAACCACAATTTTTTTTCTGAAATATTAACGACATTTAGATTTAGAATATCAAAACAACTGACCATGATCCAACGCACAGAAAAAAAACTGACTTCCAGAAGCTGATTTTGGCAATGTCACCAGAGGAAATATCTATCAAAGAGGCCTCAATCCCACACTGGCTGGAATTGGCCATTGATGATTCTACATGTCTGTTCCGCTCCGTTCACGCTCATTTCGTTCAAGTACTCGATAGTTTATCTTAGAAAGAAATATTAGTGGTCCAGTAAAAGTGTAAAACTATAGGTTATGTAAAACGTAAAGTTATTCCTACACTGAAATACATATCTCTAGCCAAACTAACTAAAGGTTCTCCAAGTTTTTCACACTATTCTAACATGACAAGCAAGTCTCTAATCAAACTAATTAGACATTCTCTAGATCTCACACTTATTCACTAAATACAAGTCTCTAGTCAAACTAACTAAAGGTTTCTGAAATTTCTGTACAAGATTGGAACTTGAAGATCTACTTAACCTACTTTCGAGACTGGGTGACTAAGGTTGCACCCAGCATAATCCAAAAATGGAAATAAAGAGATTCCACAATTCTATTGTCACTGTGCAGTGAAGAAATAGGTTACTGGTATATTCCAGGTTTTGCTGACACAGGTAGCATCAATTGACCAACGGACTGTTCCATCTGTCAAAGTAATCTTGAGTCAAAGAAGCATCTCTTAAAACTGTCCAGGCAGAGAAAATCACCTTCATACAGAGTTACTCCTCCATGTGTACTTCCAAGTCCTGTTATCAATAATTCCATTTTGAGAACATAGGTGGTTGTTGCCATCTTGAACTGTGTATAGACCCTGCCCCATGAAATTCTGTCTAGCTATGATTCTTTTTTTTTTAATGACAAGGGAAACCCGCAGCCGCTACCCTTTGGGTGCGCACAGGGTAAAACCCCCGCTCATATGCAATAGCTCACAAACCACATAGGAGAGGTAACCCGCACTAGGCAAGCCCGGTGCGACGATCTCGACCCAGAAGGCAAACCCCTTGCTTTCGCTGGCAAGGGGTTTCGAACTTGAGACCTCCAACATGGAAGTCCCAAGCCCAAACCACTGGGCCACCCCGAAAGGTTCTGTCTAGCTATGATTCTGTTATGCTGCTACCTTCAATTGAAGCTATAAGGTCTATAACTCTATAAGGTCAGTATACTCCCAGTCTTGTAGGTTCCTTCTAAAGGTGAGGTTCCATGCATTCCTCTCCTTGTTTTCAGCTAGTGGAATCCTGATTGCAGGCATCATAGCTAGTGTACATAAGTCATTCAGTGAATTGTTTCCCATCCATCTTTCCTTCCAAAACTTCACATGAGCTCCATTCCCAACCTTGTAAGAGATATTCTGAAAGAATTAATTCCTGAAGCTAGAGCCTAGCGATATGCTCCATAGGCTAGTGTCATGGCCTGATGAAACCCTTTTGGTGAACCAGTTGTTCTGAGCCCCTACTTGGCAGTGATGATCTCCTCCCATTAGCCAAGTTACACTCGCCCAAATATCCATAGCCATTTGATTAACATGTTTTTGTTGTGGAGCTTAAGGCTCCTTATACCTAAGCCACCTTGTGATTTAGGTTGAGTACCTTTGTTCCACAACCAAGTGAAATTTGTGTTTCTGGTTGTTTTCTTCCCACAGGATTTACCTTCTAAATTTTGCAAGCTTAAGGACTGAGTTACGTATTGGGAAGAGCGTCATGTAATGTGTTAGAATGTTGTTCAGTACACTATTGATCAGTGTCAGTCTACCACTCATGGATAAGTACTGTATTAGCCAATTGGCAAGTGTCTTCTCTAATTTCCCAATGATAGCATTACAGATTCCATTTGATTTGAGCTTTGCTCCCAGTGGCAGACTTATGTAAGTAGTGGGGAATAAGCCAATGCTACAACTAAGGACCCCTGCTATTTCTTCTAAGTTTGGAACCTCATAGATGAAATCTCACATATACTCCAACACTGAGATGCAAATTCTTAAGGAAAACTAACTATAGGTTCTCTAAATGTTGCTCATTCCAATACTGACATACAAATGTTAATCAAACAGAAAAGACTCCGAACAAATACGGAACGCACCTTAGCTCAAAATGACATGTTTAAAATACTCTCAAAATAACATGTTCAAAATACCAAGTTTGACTCGAATAAATAGAGAATTAAATGTTACCTGCTGTCTTTTGTGTCTATATAGTTGGTGGCTTGGTGCAATCTATCCGACTGTAAATACAACTGATAATCTTTTGGATTTTGTTAGCTCCCTGGTCCTAGCATAGTCTTTAATATATTGGAGCTAACACATTCTCTTTTGTACTCTATGCACTGATGCCGTCAATTAAACTACTTACCTCATCAAAAAGGTTTCCGAAATCTCACTCTTACTAGGACACTGAAATGCAAATTCTTAAGGAAAACAAACTATAGGTCCTCTAAATGCCATTTATTTCCATACTGACATACAAATGTTAATCAAAACTGAAAAGACTCCCAACAAATATGGAACCTAACTTTGCTCAAAATGACATACTTAAACTACAAAGTTTGTAGTCGATAAAGTGGATTGAGAACCAAGTTTGTAGTCAATGAAGTGGATTGAGAACCATGAGGTTTCAAGTTCAAATCCAAGCAAAGACAAAAACACACAAGGTGATTTCTTCCTATCTATCCTAGAGTTACTAGCTACCTATTGCAAGCAGGAGCTGGCAGGTATCTCGAGGAAATAATCCAGGTGCGCACACTGTTTGACTCAAGTAAGGAGAGAATTACTTATTAAACATTAGTTGTTTAGGAGAGAATCACATACCAATATCATACACAATGATGTCACTAAGGAACTTCTTGTCAATTAATCCTCCGAACACCACAACTTTCGATTTCCCAATGTTAACAGCAGTGTGTCCACTGATAAATTGGTAACAAAATTAACGAATTTAGCTTCAAATCCAAACAATCCAGATACAAACGAAAGCAAATTGAACTAAAAAAATCTCATTATACCTTCGAGGTTGTGGAATAGCTCCGGCGAAATCTGCCGGAGATGCTCGAACCCAGTAGTGCATTTTCGCTTCTCTTTTTTTCGAGAACTTCAATTACCTGAAATCATATGAGCTGAAAATGTTCCCCTACTGGATCCGAATCCGACTTTTTCCTTTTGATCCGAACCCGGATCCGACTTTGACTTGCCAATTCGATTCCGGTATCGAATTATTGGATTAAAGATTTTTAAATGATTTTGTTGAGTTATCCATTTGTTTATAAGATTTTGGTAATGATTAAATTGATAATCTAATAAAATTACATTAAAATTATTTTATTTCAAATTATATAATCGTGGCGATAGAATTTTTTGCATTTTATAGTTGTTTTTAGTTTTTTTTTTTTATAAAATCGTTGAGTTGTTGGAGTTCTAGCGAGATTGCTATTGTGCTACTTCCGTTATTCAAGTTTACTACTTAACTAGAAAGAAAAACTTATTTGAATTTGTTTTTTTCTTGTAATTTGTGTAGACTTTTATGTATGTAAAAAATGTGTATATATGAACAAATGGAAGAAACTAATTAAATGAATATTTTCTTATTGGTTAAACTGTTAACTGAATTGTTAAGAATCAAAAACTGCATATGAGTCCTCCTAGGCATAATACACAGAGGACATCACGTAGGACATGCGTGTATATTTGTTCAATTCATACATGTTCAAGTGCCTACTTGTGTACACTAAAAATTGAAGAGCACAAATATAAAATCAACCCAAGTTAAAAGGCATATTTATGTATTATATTTTTTTTATATTTCAAACGATAGGATATATTATAAATCAAAGAGAGCCTATTGTGAGCAACATGAGTGGTGCATGTATGTGCCATGGACGGCCCGTTACATAATCATTACAAGCATTAGTTCTCCTTAAATATATAGTTCCTAAAATGTTTAATTAGATTGCATTATTCACAAAAATCGGAAGAACTATAAAAAAAGTAAAAGTTTCAAAAATAGTACACTTTACGCCATTCTTATTTAGCATGTTCGCCACTTTATTCTGCTCCATGAATATGTGCGACGGTGAAGTTGCTGCTAGCTTCTCCATCAAGGACATGTATTCATAAATCAAGTTATTGTAGGGGGCATCATGGTATATCATATTAATTATTTATTAATGTCGCTGTAATAAAAAACAGATACAATCAATTCAAAATATTATATTCATTAAATAATATAGTATGATACAATATAATACATTATGAAATAATAAATAACAACTATCCAACAGTGTTATAGATTAAATATACATATTCTGTCCATTTAATTTAACTTATCACGATTTATTTTTTAAAAATCTACATAAATTTAACGTGAAAAATAAATTCGATTGACTCTCGTAAAACAAAAGTAACCTAAAAGAGTATAAGAAGAAAAAAAAGGAGAGAAGGAAAAGGAACAGACGAATAGAATTTCCATTTTGAGAGGCACATATTGAGAATGTTCCCAAATTCTACAGCATTGAGAGAGCTTCACTCAAATCCCCTAAACAAATTCTCTGTATTACCAGTTTGATACACACAACTCAACTACATCGTTCATGGCGGTTCACAATTTTGCTCTTCCTTCTTCATTCGTGCATGAAGTAGTAAGAAAGCCAACGAAAATGGTAGTAGGGTTTTAGGGCTTTGAATAAACAAACATCTTTTAGTATACAGCGATAACGATAACAACTACGTAGATTTTGTAGTGGTAGTAGTGCTAAGTTTCTATTTCCAGTGATTAAGTTTGAAAAAAAAGGGAAAGAACCGAACGGAAAATGCTGATGTTAGCGAAATTTTATATATCTTGAGATTTGGGTGGTTAATGTTTGATTCTATGGATGTTTTTTTTTTGTAATTGTGGTGCTGAACTGATGTACTAACCGAGAGCATTTTGGGTGAGTTGTTTAGGGTAGTACTGAAGGAAAAAAAGGGGAAAAAAAAGAAATGAGGCAGGTGGAGCCTGATGTTAATGCAGTGGAAGTTTATAGGGATGAGAGATTGAGAGGGCATGGAGTTGAATTGGATTATGATCGTTGCTTTATGCGTGATAGTGGGGTAATGGAACTGTATTCACGTAGGGAGAGGAGTTTGAGTCCTCTGAGAGAGGAAGGGCCTCGTCGAGTTAGTTGGCAGAGGAGGGAGGTGATGGATAGGGATCAAGATTTTAGCGATAGATGTGATATGAGGGAACCTCAGTTGAGGAGGGAGGTGATGGATAGAGATCAACATTTTAGTGATAGAGGTGATATGAGAGAACCCCAGTTGAGGAGGAGTGGGTTAATGATGAGAGATGAAGAATTAAATGATAGAGGTGACATTAGGGAACCCCAGTTGAGGAGGAGTGGGTTAATGATGAGAGATGAAGAATTTAGTGACAGGGGTGATATAAGGGAACCCCCGTTGAGGAGGAGTGGGTTAATGATGAGAGATGAAGAGTTTAATGATAGAGGTGACATTAGGGAACCCCAGTTGAGGAGGAGTGGGTTAATGATGAGAGATGAAGAATTTAGTGACAGGGGTGATATAAGGGAACCCCCGTTGAGGAGGAGTGGGTTAATGATGAGAGATGAAGAGTTTAATGATAGAGGTGACATTAGGGAACCCCAGTTGAGGAGGAGTGGGTTAATGATGAGAGATGAAGAATTTAGTGACAGGGGTGATATAAGGGAACCCCCGTTGAGGAGGAGTGGGTTAATGATGAGAGATGAAGAGTTTAATGATAGAGGTGACATTAGGGAACCCCAGTTGAGGAGGAGTGGGTTAATGATGAGAGATGAAGAATTTAGTGACAGGGGTGATATAAGGGAACCCCCGTTGAGGAGGAGTGGGTTAATGATGAGAGATGAAGAGTTTAATGATAGAGGTGACATTAGGGAACCCCAGTTGAGGAGGAGTGGGTTAATGATGAGAGATGAAGAATTTAGTGACAGGGGTGATATAAGGGAACCCCCGTTGAGGAGGAGTGGGTT
>JAJONR010014255.1:0-15829 GCA_029582245.1 Solanum etuberosum
TCCTAAACCTAAGAAACCCTCATACCCTAAACCCTAAACCCAAAGACACCTTAAAAACCTTTTAAGACTCAAAACCTAAAAACCCAAAAAAAAAAACCTTTAAAACCCCTAAAACCCTTTAAAAACCCTTGACCTAAAAAACCCTAAAAAACACCAAGCCCTGAACCCTAATTTACACTAAAAATAATTTAAAAACCCTAAACCCTAAGAAACCTTATGAAACCGTAAACCCAAAACCATAAGAAACCCTAAACCCAAAAATACCCTAAAAATCCTAAAAAGCAACTTAAGAAACCCTAAACCTAAACAACCCTAAAAAACCATATGCCCTAATCCTTAAAAAACACTAAGCCTAAAACCCTCAGCCCTAAACCACAAGAAACCTTAAACCCTAAACCCTAAATATAAAACCCTAAACCCTAAAAAACCCTAAGCCCTAAACCCTAAACCCTAAGAAACCCTAACAAAACCTAAGCCCTAAACCCTAAACCCTAAGAAATCCTAAACTCAAAAGCTAAAAAACCCCAAAAAAAACCCTTTAAAACCCTTGACCAAAAAACCCCTAAAAAACACCAAACCCTGAACCCTAATTTACACAAAAAATAATTAAAAAAACCCTAAACCCTAAAATACCCTAAAAATCCTAAAAAAAAACTTAAGAAACCCTAAACCTAAACAACCCTAAAAAACCATATGCCCTAAGCCCTTAAAAACCCTAAACCTAAAACCATCAGCCCTAAACCACAAGAAACCGTAAACCGTAAACCCTAAATATAAAACCCTAAACTCTAAACCCTAAAAAGCTCAAGAAAATCTCTATACCTAAAACCCTGTAAAATAAATTCAATGATTCATTGTAAAAATAAATTCATTCTACATAATGTTCATTGTTTCTTAATAATCTAATATTATCCGTTGTATCTTTACTAAAAATATTCAATGTATGATGGTGAGAGAATAAACTATATAAGTAACATAGGAAATTTTTTGAAACCATATCCTAAATGACTTCTCATTTGTAAGGTGTCACAAAATCAACAATGACAGATCAAATGCGTAAAACATTAAGTGAGTACAAATGAAATCATTCAACATGCACTCAAAAAGATTTACAATCATGGCAAAACCAGAACTTTTGGATGCAACAAGAAAAGTTAGAGATGAGTTTCACCTAGATTTAAATTTTAACAAAAAACAAAACACATTAGAACCATATTTCACTAAATTGTCTTAGATATATTTGTACTTTACAATAATTATTAATTTATAATATAAATGGGACCATATTTTTATATAGGTGTCTTCTGAAAATATAGTATCTTATTATCTTATCGAAATAGATGATTTTTTCTATTGGACTCAACCGCGCCCGAACGAGCATAGAGGGCTCATGGGACGCGCGACATCGTTGAGGAATGCTACCTGGTTGATCCTGCTAGTAGTTATATGCTTGTCTTAAAAAATAAGCTATGATTATGTAAGTATGAACAAATTCAGACTGTGAAATTGTGAATGACTCATTAAATCAGTTATAGTTTGTTTGATGGTATCTACAATTCGGATAACTGTAGTAATTCTAGAGCTAATACGTGCAACAAACTCCAACTTTTGGAAGGGATGCATTTATTAGATAAAAGGTCAATGCAGGCTCTACTCATTACTGCGATGATTCATGATAACTCGACGGATTGCACAGCCATCCTGCCGGCGATACATCATTCAACTTTCTACCCTATCAACTTTCGATGGTAGGATACTGGCCAACCATGATGGTGATGGGTAATGAAGAATTAGGGAATTAGGGTTTGATTGCGGAGAGGGATCCTTGGAAACGGCTTACACATCCAAGGAAGGCAACATGTGCGCAAATTATGCAATCCTGACATGGGGAGGTAGTGACAATAAATAACAATACCGGGCTTTATGAGTCTGGTAATTGAAATAAGTAAAATTTAAATCCCTTAACGACTTCTATTATTTTTATATTTAAAAGTCATTTATGCTAGCCGAAGTATATTCTTACCTTAGCATGTGCAAATTTTAGTTGTACATGTTTATTATGATTCTCTAGAAAAATCATGTATACTCCTGCCACTTAGATTTTTTTTAAAGAATTTATAAGAAGGGTAGAGGTGTTGGAGGCGTACTAGGGCAACATCAGCAGGCCGATATGCGCTTACAGCTGGCACGTCGACGTGCAATGTGGGCACTTGGTGGAACGCATGACTGGTACGTGCGACGTCGTCGGGCACCTAAAAAAACACGTCGATGACGGCTCATCGGGCGGTCGTGGTACGCTAGTGAGGAAATTTCTCATGGAGGTCACTTGGCGATTGATGTGGAACAGCGATGCTTTCGGGCATGTCATGAGTTCTAGATGCTCATGTTATGGCAAGCTCTAGGCATTGCATACACAGGGAAATGCCATGTATGGTCAATTAATGTCGGTGGGCCGACGTGGGTGGTGCCCACGCAAGGACTTCAGTGTGCCTTCAACACATCTTTTGGGATTAATTTCCCCCTGGTAGGACATGCTAAGCAAGGCTTGCTTTAGCCTTGTAATGTCGGCATCAAAATCGACATGTGGTATCTAATGTCGGGCGTCGGGGCAGGTGATGGCCGTACATCAATGAAGCATTCAAACACATAGTGCATGAGTGGCGTTTGACTTTTGTTGTTAGGTTGGATCCTTTGTCGAGCAGCGATGTCCTAACCTGCATTCCATCTCGGTCGCGAGGCAAGCACAATCTAGGCTTTTTCGAAGTCGGTCTCCTGTGCTGCATACCTAATGCCTAGGAATTATTCACATACAATCAGTCGCCTTTCGCCCCTCGCATTTCATGTGCGGAATGAACCCAAAAGTCACTGTCCCACGCCTTCCTCGCTTTTTCGTGTGAGGGCATGATCTGCAAAAGGTGGCTCAGATTCTCAGATTCGATAGACGCAGTGGGCATGGGGTATTCATTGACTCATTTTAGCCCAAAATGAATGCTCCTTGCGAATGATAGTCCCGCTCACCTTTGACCCGGTCACGTACGAGCTGCCATGAAGGGCCCATACGACACGCAACATTGTTGACGAATGCTACCTGGTTGATCCTGCCAGTAGTCATATGCTTGTCTCAAAGATTATGTCATGTATGTGTAAGTATGGACAAACTCAGACTATGAAACTGTGAATGACTCATTAAATAGGTTATAGTTTATTTGTGGTATCGACTACTCGGATAATCATAGTAATTCTAGAGCTAATACGTGCAAAAAACCTGACTTCTGGAAGCGGTGCATTTATTAGATAAAAGGTCAACGCAGGCTCTACCCATTGCTGTAATGATTCATGATAACTCGACGGTATGCACGCCCATCGCAATGGCAATGCATCCTTCAAATTTCAACCATTTCAACTTTCGATGGTATGATAGTGGCCTACTATTAGACCCTCAACTTGATGGTTCGAGCGGCTCGGTCTTTGCTAGGGATTTACATGATAAACTTAGTCAAGGCCCAATGACTTCAGTCAAGGTCAAGTTCAAGTAAAGAAGACCTTGGTATTGGCATGGCTAAGACATGACAAGGGCTGGACAAGCTCACGCATGTGAGGCAAGACGTGGCTAAGGCATGACAAGGGCTGGGCAAGCTAAGGCAAGACAGGGCTCTGATCATGACATGGTCGTGCCTAAACAAGTTTGAAGGCTAAGTGTTGGGCAAGGGAAACGGCTAAGGAAATTGGTCCCCAATGGCAAGTTGAGTGAGGCAGGACCAATACACATGGCTAGCACGTGGACAGGCACGTGATTGGGTGGCTGGAGGCTGATTTTTGCACCAAAGTTGAAGGCTGCTCTCGTGTTCCTCACACATGCGTGGGTAGTTGGGCGGTTTTGACAGTTTCTAGTCGTTGTGGCTTTGTCAGCATTGTAGATAAGACTTTTATTTGAAATTCGAAATTGGCCTATCAGTTGGGGTTGACAACTGAATTCGTGGGCATGTGTCTGACATGTGACTGGGTGTTGTGGCCTACCCAAAGGCATAGGCAGACCAGTCTTAGGTAGAGTGTCTTTGGTAAAAAAATTTAAGGCTTAAACATTTGTGTGCTTCTTTGTGGTATGAGTTTAATACAAAGTTGGGATTTATTCCTGTAACGTGCTTGTACGTTCTAATTCCGTATGCTTGTCTAAAGTTGATCTAGAACGTGAGTGAAAAGAAAAAATGTGTTGAGTCTAAGTGTCTTAGACTTCCTAGGTGGGTTAAATTGAGTTGAGTTGACCTCCTTACAACTGGTATCAGAGCAAGACTATGAAAATGGTAACAAATGTAGAACTAAGGGAGCATTCACGTAGGCTTGATGCATTTGTTGGGATGATGAACGAGTGATTGGGAGACTCAAATCTGGTGGATTTGCTCACTCAGATTCTGGGCATTAGCAAGAGTTTGAAACTCCCCGTGGGGAGTTGAGCTTATATCGTGCAAATATTGAAAACCAACTGGCAGAGGGTGGTAACTTTCGTGAAGTCGCAACGCTCTAAATTGATGGGTTGATGAAGGATAGTGATAATCTTATAGCCGAACTGGCAGTGTTGTGCATGACTGTCATTGGTTCCAATCCCACACGTGGAAGGCCTCAAGGATTGAAGTTCCTGATCCAAAGTCATTCGATAATGTTCGTGGGCCAAGAAATTGGAAAACTTTCTATGGGACTTGGAGAATTATTTTGCCATTGCCCATGTCCCTAAGGCAGATAAGTTTACCATGGATGTCTGTTATTTCCTTGGTGATGTGATTCTGTGGTGACAGACAAACAATGTCGATGATGAAAGTGCCAATCGATCCAAAGTTTATACGTGGGAGAATTTGAGGGATGCACTTTGAGAAAAATTCCTGCTAAGTAACTCATCTTGGGTTGCTAGGGACAGTTTGAAGCGTTTGAAACAAGTGTGATCTATTCGGTAATATGTAAGAGAATTCACATTGTTGTTGTTGGACATTCAGATTATGTTAGATGAAGATAAGTTGCATAATTTTATTTCCAGAGTGCAGGGGTGGGAAAAAAGAGAGTTACCAGGTAGAAAGTTTAAGATCTGCCCAGCGCAATTGCTGCCGCTGATACTTTGATTAACTTTCAATTAACCAGTGCCACTACCGATCCGACTCCTTTGTCAAAAATGAAGATAAATGAGTAGGGTAAGGTTTTAAAGAATGATAATCGAAAGCATGATGGAAATGATAAAGGTAAGGGAAATATGCATGCTACATCATCTAGCCGCAGCCAGAAGAGTTGGAAAAAGTTTGCTAGACTTGCCAGAAACCAGGCCATCAGGCAAGGAACTATTCAAACCAAGCAAAGGTAAATGTTCTTCTGGCTGAGAAAGATAAACAAAATAAAGGGAAGGGACATGAAATTGTTGAATATGTTAATCCATTGTGATTATTAAATACATTGTCTACTATTGGTGAATGGATATAGATGAGGATGTCACTGGAAAAAGTTGCCTATGTAAATGTTGTCGAATCAGTTGATGATCGTTCTGATGCCTATGGAAGTCTAATGTATGTTGACGTGAAGATTGGGGAGAAAAGTGTAGTCACTATGGTTGATACTGTGCTACTCATACTTTTGTGGCCTCAAGGATTGTCAAAGAGTATGGACTGAAGGTAACTAATTATGCAACGAAAATGAAGGCTATCAATTCTGTTGTACAACCAGGCTACCCCATGGAATTGGACATGCCTTTGAAAATGGGACAGTGGTCTGGGGTGCACAACTTGACTGTTGTACCACTTGATGACTTCAACTTACTGTCAGGAATTGATTTCATGAAAAAATTCAAGGTTGCTCCAATTCCGCACTTGGATGGTTTGATGTTCATGGGGAAGAAAGCCCCTGGTTTCATGAAGGCAATCCGTCCATTTGATGAGGGATGTAAGAAGAGCGCTGGACTTGATGCATTGTTGTCGGCCACTACTTTTGAGAAAGGCTTGAAGAAGGGTGCATGTGCTTACCTTTCTGCCTTTATCAAAGTTAAGCCATATGTACATGTGGAAGTTCCGGATGATTTCGCTAAGTTATTAATGGAATACAAGGATGTGATGCCATCTGAACTGCCGAAAGAGTTGCCTCCGAGAAGGGAAATTGATTACAGGATTGAACTTATTCCAGGATCAATGCCACCAGCACACCCTCCTTACCACATGTCTCCACTAGAATTAACTGAACTTCGAAAGCAACTATCTGAGTTTCTTGATGCTGTGATGATTCAGCCTTCAAAGGCTCCATATGATGCGCCTATTCTATTTCAGAAAAAGCAAGATGGAAGCCTCTAAAAGTGTGTGCATAGATCATTGAATAAGGTTACTGTCAAGAACAAGTACTCGGTGCCGCTGATGCAAGACTTGTTGGATAGGTTGTCTAAGGCTAGTTTCTTTTCTAAGTTAGACATGAGGTCTGGCTATTGACAAGTGCGCATAGCTGAGGGGGACGCCCTAAAGGCCACTTGTGTGACTAGATGTGGTAGCTATGTATTCCTTGTAATACTCTTTGGGCTGACTAATGCCAAGGCTACTTTCTGTAACTTAATAATAATGTTCTTTATGAGTACCTTGACGAGTTTGTAGTAGTCTACTTAGAAAACATAGTCATATATAGTAGGACTCTACAAGATCACCTGTTGCATTTGAGAAAGGTGCTGCAAAGACTTCGATAATATTAACTCTATGTCAAGATGGAAAAATGTGAATTTTCTAGTCATGAGATAACGTTTTCGGGCCATTTGGTGAGTGAAAACCAGGTGCGCATGGACCTTATGAAAGTGCAAGCAATTTTCGAGTGGCAGGCACCAAGCGGGGTTAAGGAACTAAGGGGTCGTTTGGTAAAGTGTATTAGGAAAAATAATGCATGCACTAGTCTTGTGTATTACTAGTACCTTGTTTGGTAATCTTTTCTAACCTCTGTATAACTAATGCTTGCATTAGATATACACTCTATTATGTATTAAGGTGTGTATTACTTATACCATGGATTTCTAGATATTAGCAATGCAATGGTTTTAATGCACGCATTAGCTCAATTAAAGACCAATTGTACCTCAAATCCTTTTTTGCGTCTTTCCCATCATAATAGTAGATGGTATCTTTGTAAATAACCTTTTTATGCAATGCACACTATTTTTAATGTATCAAACCAAACAATGCATAAAAATAATCTATGTATGATTAATGCAAGCATAACCAATACATGTATTTTTAATACAAGTATTACTAATACACTATGTTTTAGTATTATACTTATACACTCTACCAAACGACCCCTTAGATCATTTTTTGGGACATGAAAACTATTATTGAATGTTCATAGCAGGCTATTCGAAGAAGGCTGACCCATTAACGGATTTACTTAAGAAGAACATGAAGTGATGTTGGTCAGAAGCAAGAGAAAAGGCTTTCAATTCATTAAAGAAGGCTATTGCTTCTGAACCTATAGTGCGGCTGCCTGACTTTGATCTTCCTTTAAGGCACATAGTGACGCTTTAGATTATGTTGGTGGTGGTGTGTTAGTGCAGAACGGCCATCCTATTGCATTTGAAAGTAGATAGTTAAATCTTGCAGAGCAAAGGTATTCTGCACACGAAAAGGATATGGTGGTAGTACTCCATTGTCTTCAAATATGGAGAGTGTATCTACTTGGGATGAAGTTATTTGTCAAGACAGACAATGTGGCTAATACGTACTTTAAAAATCAACAGAAAATGAGTTCAAAGCAGGCTAGATGGCAGGAGATATTGTCTAAATATGACTTCGTGTGGATACGTAAGCCAGGCAAGCAAAACCAAGTGGCTTATGTGTTGAGCCGCAAAGAATTAATGTATCAAGTGAAAGAGGGTACAATTAGATGGTATTAGATCGAGGAATATCTTCTTTATTTCAGAGGGGGGAGAATCGTAGTTCCTCAAGTTGATGGGTTGCGAAGAAAACTTCTGAAAGAACCACATGATATTGTGTATGATGGACATCCAGGTGTTGAAAGGATGATGGCATTACTGTCCTGAAATTATTTCTGACAAAAAATGGAGGATGACATTGAGGCCTATGTAAAGTCATGTTTAGTATGTCAACTAGACAAGAAAGAACGGAAAAAGGAAGCAGGATCACTGCAGCCTCTACCCATTTGTTTCGGTGGACTTCATTAGCAGATTTCCAAAAGTGGAGGGTAAAGTGTTGATCATGGTTGTGGTTGAAAGGTTCTCAAAGTATGGTATCTTTATTGCTGCCCCTACCTTATGGTCTTCTGAGATAGCTGTTGAGTTGGGAAGAATTTTGGTGTTCCATCAGATATTGTGAGTGATTGTGATGCTAGGTTTATCGGCCGGTTTTGGACTACTCTCTTTAACATGATGGGTACTGATTTGAAGTTCCCAACGACAAATCATCCACAAATGGATGGACAGACTAAAAGAATCAATCATCTGCTTGAAGAATATCTTAGACACTATGTGATAGCAAGTCAAATAATTCGGTCGAATTGCTGGAGAGTGCACAACTTTATTACAACTTGCACAGGTCATCGGAAATGGAGAAGAGCTTGTTTGAGTTAGTGTTGGGCGTTCAACCTAACACTCCACTCGAACACTAAATCTAAGTCCCAAGGTAAATGTCATGTTGGTTAGAGGTAAATGCGAGACAACCAAGAGATGTTGGATGAGGCACAAGAAAGCTTGAGGAAGGCAGCGAACAGGATGAAAAAGTATGCTGACAAACATCGATGTGCTTTAGAATTTCAGGTTGGAGATAAGGAGCTGCTGAAACTTAATCAACGAATTTGGAAGAAAATCAACAGCAAGACGATTCATCATGGGCTGATTTCAAAATATGATGGACCGTTTGAAGTCATAGAGAGAGTTGGTGAAGTTGCATACAGGTTGAACTTGCCAGAAAGATTAAATATTCACCCTACATTTCATGTGAGTTTTCTGAAACCATTTCATGAAGATACTGAGGATCCAACAAGGTCAGCTACCAGATGTGCTCCTCTTATAGTACGGACGCAGTTCGAAGAATAACTTGAGAAGATTCTGGATCATAAGACTTTAGGAAAAAGAATTGAAGAACCAAGTTTCTGGTTCAATGGAAAGGAAAGCAAGTATTTGATGCGACGTTGGAAAAAGGACCATCTCTATGTCAGTTCAAAGAGGAGATTCAAGCATACTTAGATTCTGATGTAATTCTCGCTACGAATTATGGATAGAAATGCAGAAATTAAAGACAAGAAATAAAGATAGATACATTGACACAAGAAAAGGAAATCAAAAGCAACCTAAAGGTATATTAAACCTAAAGACCTCGATTGATTAATCCGAATCAAGCACTAAACCTCTTACAAAGACCTCGAGGGAATCGAATTCACCTCACAACCAACGTTGTTAAGCAATAATCAACTCAAGCTTGTACCAATCTCTCAACACTCATACAAGAGTTTCAAAATATCAATATTCAAAATAGTTTACTGAAAGGAGAGACTAAACTAGGTATTTATAGTTATTACAAAAGTGACCCAAAATAGGATAAAGGGCGAGCTGGGTCGCCCACGCCGAATGGATTCGGTGAGTCGCTGATCAAGTTGGTGAGATGACCCCCTTTTTAGAGGCTCCTGGAACATTAGGCGAGCTGGGTCATGCTCGCCTAAGGGACTCGGTGAGTCACCAATTGGTTCGGTGAGGTGACCCCTCCTCTAGAGCATTCTGTAACTTTAGGCGAGCCGGGGTCCTCGCCCAAGCCATTGGGTGAGTCGTCGAATGGCTCCCGCTGCTCGTCTAAAGTGGAAGCTTCAATATTCTTCCCTGCACTTCCCCAAGCAATCTTCCATGCATGGCAACCTCTCCGTGCCATAAATACAAGCTCAAGAACCCCTAGCTTCATGAGCAATCCTTGCATTCCTTGGGGGTTCTCCAGCTTGGCTTCGAGTTAGCGACCTTGGTGCAATCCAAATTGCATCATTCTCTCCTACTTGAAAAGGATTTGTCCTCAAATCCAAATCTTGCAAAACCATGTAAAGTACAAACAACAGACATATCCTCATAGCATGAGGGTTAGTACAATGGTTAGCATCAAGAGCATTACACCAAGGAAACTCAAACTCAAGGAACAACCAAGTATCCTCACTTTATCTACTCTCTCGAGCTAGATAAGTAGAATTGAGCTTAGAATTCACTCTCTCGAGGTGAACCCACAACAACCCAATTACTACAAATGCTAATTTATAACCTTGGTTTTACACCTCTCTCTCAAGCAAGAATAAAATACTAAGTGAAATTGAAACCAACATTGCTATTCATCAATTGAACAACAACTATAAATCCAACCCACTTCAAAATAGTAATAAGATCAATAATCCCTAACACCCATCAACTAAATTAGATAATTAGTCACAAGGTCACACCCCAAAGAATGGGGGTTTTAGCTATTCATCATATAAATTAAGAATTCAATACCTACTACATTCTCCATGGCTGGGTATTGATCTCCAAACCCTTAAAATGATGCAATGTAGCTTCAACTAAAAAACCCAATTCAAAATCTATTTGAAGATTACTTCAAAACTAAACAAGAACAGTGTTTTCATTCTAAGTATGAGTTTTCACAATGTTTGGATACCTTCTCTCTTTTCAAAAAATCAATTTATACCCTTTCAAAATTTGGTCTTTGGGGCAAATCGGCGAGGTAATTTGTGCTTTGCTAACAGGTCGGCGATTCGCCAATCGCCCCTGTCCATCGCCTTTTTATCGTGAGTGTTCATCTAATGCGCACTGTGACTTTAGGCGGTCTATGTCGGGGTCGCCGATGGATTCCGCGATGTGCTGTTTGCTCCTTTGGATCACCATTTTGCTTGCATCCTCATTGATTATTCTGTAAAACTCGGCGGACTAACTCCTCTTCGCCGATCCAATCGGCGCGTCGCCGATAGGGCTTATCCTTCACCCAATTTCTCTCATCTCAGGCGTGGCATACTGTAAATTTCGGCGGGTGAAGAGGTCACTCGGTGGATCACCGAGTGGAGTCGGCGATCTTCAGCTTTGTTGTTCTTTCATTTCTCTTTTGTTTTCCTAGCCATAAATCAATACATCAATATCAGTTTAGAGCATAAATTAGGCATTTGAGGACACTTAAACCATGAAAACAAAGCCCTAAATGAGTCAAAATCTCGGACCCATCAACACCCTCAAGTTAAACTTTTGCTTGTCCTCAAGTAAAACTCAAGGTCAATTAGTTCAACAAGGATGTCTACCAACAGTGCTACTTATGACTCAACACAAATGCACAAAAAAGGTTCAAACTACACATACAATGCTCAATTGTGCACTCAATGTTTCAAATTATGACTCACCATTATCAAGTATACTCAAGCTCACAATGCTTGCTTCAAATGCAAGTTCAAGCTCAACAAAAGTATTCAAATGCCCTCACAACAAGGATGATTCCATATTCACATAAAATTTCTCAACCAATTAAGATTCTGGAATCAAATATAACTCTCACGCTCACAAAGATGAACACATGCATGACTCCACCCATAGGCTTGCCCTTATTTTCCAATCAACCTTCTTTTCGGCTCACTCAGGATCACAAAGGTCTTTTTAAGGCTTGTAATGGGGCTGAGTGTAAAGGTATGGTAATTTAGGTTTAGTGGCTTTTACCTTCATGAAGTGTGGCCTAAAAATCACTGTTTCTCCTTTTCTTTCACTTTCAAATATGTTCACAATCCACCCCATTATTCAACTAAGTGTGTCTCAACAGATACCCCATTTCTTTTGCTTCTTTCACACACTTTATTTCACAACACTTCTTTTTCATTCATTTATCATTTTTACACTTTTTCTTTCCTCGTTTCCTTTTTTTTAATTTATATAGAGGGGTTCCATATTTTTCAAAACAATCCATCAAGGGGGAATTTTTCACACTTCTTGACTTTCCTCCTTTTTCACCACACCCCCAACTTAGGCTTTTGGCCTAAGTTGGTTATTCAAATGAACCGATACTTCATGAAGGTTATGGGTTATGGAATAAAGAGGTCAAAGTTGTTCAAGCTTCTTCCAAGGAAAAGGATAGGCTCAAATGGTGCCAAGCAAGGTTCACACTTCTCATAAGGTGGCCACAAAGAGGTGTGTTTTCAATTTGGTTCACTCTTCAAAATTTTTGCCTAAGATCATTTCAATCGCTTGCTTCAATCAATCAATCGGACCAACGAGGCAAATTCTAGGTGTCATCAAGAAAAATATTCAAAACAACCTCACCACACAAGGCATTCGCTACAATTATCAAACAAGACTCCACACTTTCTAGCTAGCGTGCAATGTTCATCATAAGAGATTAAATCGACAATCGGCTAGTCACAACAAGATGCTAACAGTTCACATATTGCCTATGTAACTCAGTTTGTATCATTGTATCCGCACATTCATGTCGTTCAATTAAGAGCACTATTCAAGTCATCGTCATTGACCACAACCGATACTCAAAAACGTAAGAGAACAGCTTCGTTCAAACACATCTAGAGGTGGTATTCCTAACAAGTTACCACCCCACCAAAAATATCCAACATTGTCCTCAATGTAAAAATGAACGAGCACGAAATAAAAACAGAGATACAATAGCACTAAATGAAAAGAACAGGGTTAGGAGGAATCTTCACTATGTGGCCATTCGGCGAATTAATGTGGAGAACGCCAAACTCTTCGGCGTACCGCCTAATTGCATGCAACTCACCGAAATATCCAGAACGCAAACACGCTAGTTGAGACCAAAGGGTGATCCAAATCGTGTACGCCGAATAGCATCGGTGAATCGCTCAGTGTGTGTAAATCATCACCAAATTTTCCAGAACACCGACCCTTCAGGATAATGCAAAGGGCGGTGGAAGTCGGGCTTGCCCAATCCCTTTGGCACATCACCGAATAACATGGATACCTCACCAAATATTCCAGAATTGCAGCCCTCCCATGATGCCAAGAAGGAGAGCCAAGTCGCGACCACCGAGTCCACTTGGCGGCTCGCCGAAGTGGGCATGCCGTCACAGAATCACCTATACCTACACATTCATCATACATTATTCAAAAAAACTAACGCTTGGGTTGCCTCCCAAGAAGCGCCTTATTTAACATTATGGCACGACGTGAAAATGCTTTCAAGCATCTTCCAAATACACCACTTTGAGTACCGAAATCTCATGACATTCTCCAAAATACAGCTTCAAGCGCTGCCCATTCACCTTGAAAGCTGGACCTTCTTTTCCTTCAATTTCAATTGCCCCATTTGTGAACACTCGGGTTACCTTAAATGGACCTGACCACTGTGACTTAAGTTTACCAAGAAAGAGTCTCAAACGAGAATTGAAGAGCAACACAAAGTCACAGACTTGAAATTCGCGCTGAAGGATTTTGCCGTCGTGCCACCTCTTCATCTTCTCCTTATACAAGGCTGAACTTTCATATGCTCTCAACCAGAATTCCTCCAACTCGTGGAGTTGGTTTACTCTCCCTTTTGCAGCCTTTTCCCAATTCAGGTTTAGTGTCTTCAATGCCCATAAAGCTTTGTGCTCTAGCTCAATTGGTAGATGACAAGAATTTCCAAACACCAGCTGGTATGGTGACATACCAATTGGTGTTTTGAACGCGGTCCGATATGCCCACAGAGCACCATCTAATTTATGAGACCAATCCACCCGATTTGCATTCACTATTTTTGCCAAAATGCTTTTAATTTCTCAGTTTGAAACTTCCACCTGATCGCTTGTTTGTGGATGGTATGGAGATGCAACTTTATGCTTTACCCCATATTTACTTAACAACGAGGCAAACATCCGGTTGCAAAAGTGAGATCCCCAATCACTGATGATAGCTCGTGGGGTGTCGAATCGTGCAAAAATATATCGCTTTAAGAATTGCACCACACTCTTACCCTCATTGTTGGGCAAGGCTACATCTTCGACCCATTTAGACAAGTAATCAACTGCCACCAAAATATACTTGTGGCCGAAAGAACTCACAAACAGCCCATGAAATCTATACCCCAAACATCAAACAACTCCACTTCTAAGATAGGATTGAGAGGCAATTCATGCTTTCTTGATACCCTACCTTGTTTTTGGCACGGGATGCATTGTTTCACAAAGTCATGCGCGTCTCGGTATAAAGATGGCCAGTAGTAACCACTTTGAAGCACTTTTGCTGCTGTCCGCACCCCACTGTGATGTCCACCGACAGGTGATGTGTGGCACACATTAAGAATGAAATTGACTTCTTCTTCCGGTACGCATCGACGAATGATATGGTCTGCACATTCTCGAAACAGATATGGTTCATCCCAGAAGTATTTCTTTACATCAAACAAGAACCGCTTCCGCTGATAGGAGTTTAAATCCTCTGGAATAATTCCACAAACCACATGGTTAGCAAGATCAGCATACCAAGGGATATTGCTTTGGGTCAGCCTCATAACTGCTTCGTCTGGGAATTCAGCCACAATATCCCTTTCTTTGGGGTTGGTCACATTGGTTTCTAACTGCGATAAATGATTTGCCACTTGATTTTCACACCCCTTTCGATCTTTTACTTCAAAATCAAACTCTTGCAACAACATGACCCACATGATCAACCTCGGCTTAGCATATTTCTTTGCCATTAAATACCGTAACGTTGCATGATCAGTATGAACTATCACTTTAGTGCCCAACAAGTATGCTCTGAAATTCTCAAATGCATAAACTACAACTAATAACTCTTGTTCAGTAACAATGTAGTTACGTTGTGCTCCATTTAGCGTCTTGCTAGCGTAATAAATTAGATGAAAGAGCTTGTTGCGCTTTTTCCCTAACACGGCTCCTAGAGCGGTACCACTTGCATCACACATCACCTCAAATAGTTCGGACCAATCCGGACTAATCATCACTGGGGTAGAGATTAGCTTTTCCTTCAAACACTCAAAAGCTTTTGAGCAAGAATCATCGAACAAAAACTTCACCTCTTTCTCCAATAACTTACACAATGGATGTGCAATTTTTGAAAAATCTTTGATAAATCTTCTATAGAACCCTGCATGCCCCAAAAAACTCCGAATGCCTTTAACACATATAGGTGGTGGCAACTTCTCAATAACCTTGATCTTTGCTTTGTCAACCTCCAGTCCCTTCTGAGACACTTTGTGACCTAGGACTATGCCTTCCTTGACCATGAAAGGATCTTCCAAGTCAATGATTTTACCGAGGTCAAGAAGAGTTGTTTTGGCATTGCTCAATTTGAAGGGTTTGCTATTACTTGGTGGAAATACATTAAAAGGTATCATCTAGTACTTCAATATGGACACCCTCCACCATGGACCGGATTGAAAGCCTTTATGAGAATCAAGTATGTGCCAGAAAGGTATCACCAAGAGTTACTTGCTAAGTTGTACAACTTGAGGCAAGGAAGCAAAAGTGTTGCGGCTTACTATGATGAATTCCAAAATTTGATCTTGAAGCTAGAATACACCGAGAATGAAGAGCATGCCATTATTCGCTTAAAGGTAGAATTGAACAAGGAGATCTCTTCCAAGATGGCTAATCACAAGTTTGCTAGGTTGAATGACATCTTCAAAGTGGACAATGAGGTAGAGCGGAAACTCAAAGAGGAGAAAGTACCTAAGTACAAGGGTATTTCATCTTCAAATTCTTAGAGTAAGGACAAAGAGAGAGATCAAACATCTTTGGGTTGGAACAAAAACAAAGATTTCAAGAAGCCTTACGAGAAGAAACCATTTGAAGGAAACACTCCAAGGTACCCACCAAGAGAAGGAGGTAATAAAGACCCTAC
>JAJONR010014256.1:0-16318 GCA_029582245.1 Solanum etuberosum
ATATATACATACATACATACATATATTATATATATATATATATATATATATATATATATATATATATATATAAATTTAGATAGATAAGCACAATTGACAGCCATATGACACTATATATATATATATGTATAGATGGAAAAATAAAATCGAAAACCCTAAGTAAATAAGTCCAATGAGTCCCCACACACAAGAAAAGAATACCAGCTTTCGAGATAATGTGATAACTTGCATCCTCTAAATACTCCATGTTGAATCTCTTCCATGCTTCAGGATTGTGCACAAATCATGGTGTTTAATCATCCGTGACCCCAATTTCATCAAGTTGCAAATCGACGAATCATCGTCCGATATTAATATTCAACAAATTCTATTATTTTTTATCGAAAATAAGTCCATCTCCTTGTTTGAATATAACATGTTAGCATTCAACATCATTTCAATAAATGCATTCTCATTGAGTGTGAATTCTCATGTTGTTTCTCTCCAACTACCAAACTTTTTAATGTCACAAGATTTTTATATCCATTGGTGAGTTCTTGTAACGGCTTGTTATGTATGGTGTATAGCTTCAAAATATTTAGGCCTAACCCATCGGTGAACCCCTAAATTAGCACCAATTTTCAGTTAGACATTTTAACTAAACTTTGTTCATTTTAGATACCTCAGGTAAGGTTCCAGTATGTCATTTTGACACTTATTGCGTACACGTCATAGAGAGTGTGATACACTCGTTTATTGCACGTGAAAAATGTATTTAATCAATATTTAATTAGTTTTTCTTCTTCTTCTTCCCGGTTTTCAGCCACCATTTTCAAAGCTTAACTCCATCTATGGAAAATGTTATAAAAAATTTTTAAAAAAAAAACCTATTTCAAGATTAAAATATTAAAATAATCCTGAAATTATTTTTTGGAGGAAATTAATATTGTCATATGGAAGTGGATTTGATTTTTCACACCTCTTCCTTCACAGGCCTTCAAACTCTGCTTCACTGTAAATGCTTTCTTATTTTTTTCATTTAATTTTAATTAAATTTTACTGCTTTGAAAGTAGTGAATTTTGGTAAAAATTTCAGATTGAATATTTTTTATAAGAATTCCAATTTAAGGATTTAAGATTTTTACTTTAAAAATTTTATGCCTTATGAACTAGGTGCGTTTCTGCAAAATAGTTATTTTGGAGAAGACAATGAGACGACTGCAAAAATAATTTTTTAAATTGGTTAAATATATTTTTGTGTAATTATGTGGGCAAAAATGACACGTGTCATTGATTCATTGGCTACTTTTTATTTTTTCCCCTCAAAATTCATTATCTAAGGATGACTTTGGACACAAATGATAAATGTCGTCATTTAATTGGATACTTTACACGTTATTTGTGAGTGTATCACACACATAACATATTTTTACTGATTGTAAAGAAAGTGTCAAAATGACACATCAGAACCTTATATGAAGTGTCTAAAATGAACAACGTCTAGTTAAAGTGTCTAAGTGAAAGTTGGTGCCAACATTAGGGGGCCACCGATGGGTTAGGCCAAATATTTATATTGATTTCAGCAATTAAAAAATATAAAATTATTAAAAATCATAATCCTTAAGTGTTGAAACGTGTTAAATGTTATGATTCAAGGCTATATAAATTTTGTAATGATTCTGTTAGTGATGATTATAAAATAATTTCTATATTTATGATTAACGCAAATGATAGCCATTACATTGTTTGAATATACTCTAATAAGAATAACTCTTTGAAAAATATTGGCACTATTCTGGATGGTTATCACTTGTTTGACCACAATTCAATTTTATTAGCTTGGCACTATTCAGGATGGCAGCTAGATTGGTTGAGGAAAGTGGTGGTAGTGAATTCAATAGGTTTTCCATTATTTCATTGATCGTGGCTGATGAGAAATTTGATGTAACACTCATCCCATTGCAATATTGTGGGAGTCATATGAAGATGTTTGATTTTTATAATCGTCTCTATATGTATGTATTTGTTGAGATGGATTTGTTGGTGTGTGTGGGAGAAAGATAGAGAATAATGGACATGGATCAATGTCATCAAAATTCCTACACTAGGCTCAATTATTGACCTTGGGAATGACAATTGATACCTAGATTATATAATATTTTTGAAAGAAAATGAGAATATCATGTGGAGGAAAGTGGATGGTTGTTTTCTACAAATGACGTGCAGAAAAAAAGAAGTGAACGAGTTTACCTTAACTCAATTTTTTTCTGTTAAAGATTTATCCATATTGTTCAAAAGACATTTAGCTTCCTTGAGAATTCCGTGGGACAAGAAGTTTGTGGAAAGTTTAGCTTCCTTGAAAATTTTATTGAGCTAAAAAATTTAATTATCAAACTCTTTTGTTGTATTTTTGTCATCACCCAATCTCTCAGGTCACTGTGACACCTACTCTTATTCACTAGCAGGTAAGCCAATCCGAAACGTGAAGTAATGGATATAAGTGTACAAACTAAACAAGAATAAGAAATTTAATTGAGATAACAGGAGAAAAAGCCAGAAGCAATATAATATATGCATAACAAAATATCTCTCCTAGATACAGGAAGTCACAAGAATAGATTGACTACAAAGACGAGTAAAAGTCAAAAAAGTGGACAAAAAATAAACAAACTCTCAACCGTGAACCACTGGGCCGTAGAAAGATGGAGCTAAGGATAAAAGTTCATCGGAGCTGATTCTCCGCCTAACTAAGGTTCATTCTATCAGACCCAAGTCTGCTACATCAGTCTACAAGGAGCTAAGCCATCTGAATCAACGTCGGAGTAAAACTAAGGCCTATTGGCTTCAAAACCAGCAAGTCTAAGGCCCACTACTAAAAAATAGTGAAAACTAACCTCAAAATACCGACTACTGGTAGAATATTGATGCTAATTTTTTTTGCCCACCTACATATTTAAACAAAAGTTGCTCAAAGAGCTGCCAATAAGATATTTTTCAACATTTACATCAAACTACTTCAAAATAAACTTCATCTAATTTAAATTAAATAAAAAATACTATCAAATAATTTTACATATGTACAAAGTATACGTACAAAGTCTGAAATATCAAATAGATACAACTATTCCTTATCACCCTCACTCTCCTTATCAGACTCATTACGCTCATCATCATCCTCACTCTCCTTATCAGGCTCATCCTTTAGACCCTGACATACATCACTAGGACATCGATAAATAATATTTCGTGAATCAAAAAGACAATATAGTTGGGCCTGAAGGGCCACATACCTCTTGTTTTCTACCTCCTTTGTTGTTGCAATCTCTTCGTCTCTCTTCCTCCCTCTTTCGACTACTGAAGCAACTTGACATTGAGCGAAGATATCTTACTTTACATTGCAGACACTACCTATCTATCCATGCCATCGAATCTTGTGCATGATCAACAATAAAACCAAGACTTCTTCTTCTCATATGCCTTTCTTTTAAATATATTGTCACTTTCAACCTCACCATGACTAGTCCAAATTGTATACCCTGATTTAAACTCATTCATCATAAGATGCATAGAAACATTCTTTGTCCTGTTATATATCATACTTTCATAGTTAATACAAGGATACCTAATTAACCGTGAAGTTAAAAAAGAATCAAGTGTCTTTGCATGGCTTACAAAACGAGTGACACCTTCTGCAAATTCTGGAATCATACCCACTCGACCAAGATTGTTTCTATTATACATCAAACTACAATCATGTTCCATCTACAGAAACATTAATGAAAATTTTAAACTCTAAAGAGGTGTAATTTAATATTTATTATAAGTTTACTTGTTCTAACAGCTAGACCACATCAACTCTAAACTAGTTTTAAACTAATTCCATTACTAAATCTACAAACTAAACCACATTATTTCAAATAATAATTCAAAGTAGAGGTTAATTAAACTACGTTTGAACTTATTTCAACAACAAAACTATATTAACACTAATTACTTTTGAACTAAATCCACCAACTAAATCAGATTATTTAAAATAATAAATCAAACTAGGGGTTATTTAAACAACTAAGCCACATTAATGCTAAACTAGTTTTATATCAAATCCAACAACTAAATCCACCGACTAAACCACCTTATTTAAAATAATAAATTAAACTAGGGGTTAATTATATCTATTTGAACTTATTTTAACAACTAAACAAAATTAACTGTAACTAGTTTTGAAATAATTCCAACAACTAAATCCATCAACTAAACCACATTATTTCAAATAATGAATCAAACTAGAGGTTAATTAAACTTTATTTGAACTTATTTTAACAACTAAACAACATTAACTCTAACTAGTTATAAATTAATTCCAACAACTAAATCCACAAACTAAGCCACATTATTTCAAATAATAAATAAACTAGAGGTTAATTAAACTTTATTTGAACTTATTTTAACAACTAAAAAACATTAAATCTTACTAGTTTAAAACTAATTGCAACAACTAAATCCACCACCTAACCACATTATTTCAAATAATAAATCAAACTAGGAGTTAATTAAACTTTATATGATCTTATTTCAACTACTAAACTACATTAACTCTACCTAGTTTTAAACTAATTCCAACAACTAAATTCACCAACTAAACTACATGATTTCAAATGATTAATAAAACTAGGGGTTTATTAAACTTTATTTGAATTTATTTCAACAACTAAACCAGCTTATGCTAAACTAGTTTTAAGCAAATCCAACAGCTAAATCCACCAATTAAAGCACATTATTTCTAATAATAAATCAAATTAGGGGTTAAATAAACTTTATTTGAACTTATTTGACCAATTAAACTACATTAAATCTTAATAGGTTTAAACTAATTCCACCAACTAAATCACATTATTTCAAATAATAAACAAACTATGGGTTAATTAAACTACATATAAACTTATTTCAACAACTAAACCACATTAATGCTAAACTGATTTTAAGCTAATTCCAACAACTAAACCGAAGTCTAGGACATGACAATAACTATACTTTGATACAAACTTATTCCAACAACTAAACCAAATTAAAGCTAAGTGTCAAAACAAGATGGACACAAACCGATCTTTCAAGAAAATTTAATTTTATTATCAATAGGATCAATTAGTGTTGGTAATTATACTAAACAAACACATTATCACCAATTAAAGGCAAAATGTCTACGCTAGATGGACACAAATCGATCTTGCAAGAAAGTCAATTTTGTCATCAAGAGAATCAACAAGTATTGTCACTTATGCTAAACGAACACATTATCACCAAATTATTGGCAAACTTATTAATTTTACTCTTCCATTTTCTTCAGCCGATCTACTTTCCATCATGCTAACCGTACCATCTAATGAAACTGGATTTTTGTCAAACAAGTGATACCAACAAGAATAGCGTCAATCTTTTTCCAAGACTCATTCTTCACATAGTATATTCCAACAATGTTATGACTATCCTTTGCATTAATCACAAATTTAGCGATTATCTTATAATCATCACTAATAGAATCATATACTGTTGGTTTATAATATTTAACACGTTTCAAAACATAAGGATTACGCAGTTTAACAATTTTATATTTTTGAATAGCTGAATTTCATATAAATAATTTGAAGTTATACACCATACATATCAAGTTGTTACAAGAACTCACCAATGGATATGAAATATCTTGAGACATTAACAAGTTTGGTAGTTGCAGAGAAACAACTTTAAAATTCACACTCAGTGATGATGCATTTATTAAACTGATGTTGAATGCTAACGTGTATATTCCAAACAAAGGGATTGAGTAATTTTTGAAGAAATTAACAGGATTTGTTGAAGATTAATATCGGACAACGATTCGTCGATTTGCAACTTGATGAAATTAGTGTCATTGATAATTGAACACCATGATATATACACAATCTTGAAGTATTGAAAAGATTCAACATGGAGTTTTGAGAGGATGCAAGTGGTCTCTATATCTCCAAAGCCTGTATTTTTTTTCTTGAGTGGGAACTCATTGAACTTGTTTAATTAGTTTTTTAGATTTTCTTTTACCATGTATACATATATATTATCATATGGCTGCCAATTTGTGTTTATCTTTCTCAATTTTTCACTTTTTTTTTTTTGGATAGATAAGCACAAATTGGCAGCCATATGACATTATATATATGTATAGATGAAAAAATAAAATCAAAAACCCTAAGTAAATAAGTCCAATGAGTCCCCACACACAAGAAAAAAATATCGGCTTTCGAGATGATGCGATAACTTGCATCCTCTAAATACTCCAGTTGAATCTCTTCAATGCTTCACTACTGTGCACAAATCATGGTGTTTAATCATCCATGACCCCAATTTCATCAAGTTGCAAATCGATGTATCATCGTCTGATATTAATATTCAACAAATCCTATTATTTGTTGTCAAAAATAAGTCCATCTCCTTGATTGAATATAACATGTTAGCATTCAACATCATTTCAATAAATGCATTATCATTGAGTGTGAATTGTTATGTTGTTTCTCTCCAACTACCAAACCTTTTAATGTCATAAGATCCATTGGTGAGTTCTTGTAAGGCCTTGTTATGTATGGTGTATAGCTTCAAAATATTTATATAGATTTCAGCTATTTAAAAATATAAAATTATTAAAAATCATAATCATTAAGTGTTGAAACGTGTTAAATGTTATGGTTCAACGCTATATGATTTTGTTTATGATTCTGTTAGTGATGATTAGAAGATAATTGATATATTTATGATTAATGCAAATGATAGCTATTACATTGTTTGAATATACTCTATGAAGAATGACTCTTTGAAAAAGAATGCACTATTCCGGATGGTTATCACTTGTTTGACCAAAACCTAGTTTCATTAGATTAGCACAATTCTGGATAGAAACTAGATTGGTTGAGGAAAATGGTGGTAGTGAATTCAATAGGTTTTCCATTATTTTATTGATCGTGGATGATGAAAAATTTGACGTAACACCCGTCCCATCGCAATATTGAGGGAGTCATATGAAGATGTTTGATTTTTATAATTGTCTCTATATTTATGTGTTTGTTGAGATGGAATTGTTGGTGTGTTTGTGGGAGAAAGATAGAGAATAATGGACATGGACCGATGTCATGAAAATTCCTACATTGTGCTCAATTATTGACCTTAGGAATCACAATTGCTACCTAGATTATATAATATTTTTGAAAGAAAATTAGAATATCATGTGGAGGTAAATGGATATTTTTTTTCTACAAATGACGTGCAGAAAAAAGAAGTGAACCAGTTTAACTTAACTCAATTTTTTATGTTAAAGATTTATCCAGATTGTTCAAAAGACATTTAGCTTCATTGAGAATTCCGTGGGACAAGAAGTTTGTGGAAAGTTTAGCTTCCTTGAAAATTTTGTGGAGCTAAAAAATGTAATTATCCAACTGTGTTTTGTTATATATTTGTCATCACCCGATCTCTCAGGTCATGGTGGCACCTACTATAATTCACTAGTAGGTAAGCCAATCCAGAACGTCAAGTAATTGGTATAAGCGCAGAAACTAAACAAGAATAAGAAATTTAATTGAGATAACAGGAGAAAAAGGCAGAAGCAATATAATATATACATAACAAAAGATATCTCTGTGATATAGGAAGTCACAAGAATAGATCTGCTACAAAAACGAGTAAAAGGCCTAAAAATGGACAAAGAACAAACAAACTTATCTCAACCGTGAACCACTAGGCCGTAGAATGAGGGAGCTAAGGATAAAAGTTCATCGGAGCTGATTCTCCGCCTAACTAAGGCTCATTCATTTAGAACCAAGACTGCTACATCAATCTACAAGGAGCTAAGCAATCTGAATCAACGTCGGAGAAAAACTAAGTCCTATTGGCTCCAAAACCAGCAAGTCTAAGGCCCACTACTAAAAAAACAGTGAAAACTAACCTCAAAATACCGACTGCTGGTAGGACATTGATGCTATATTTTTTCCCACCTACATATTTCAACAAAAGAAGCTCAAAGAGCTGCCAATAAGATATTTTTGAACATTTACATCAAACTACTTCAAAATAAACTTCATCTAATTTAAATTTTAAAAAATACGATCAAATAATGTTATATATGTAGAAACTATACGTACAAAGTCTGAAATATCAAATAGATACAACTATTCCTATCACCCTCACTCTCCTTATCGAACTCGTTACGCTCATCATTAACGTCACTCTCCTTATCAGGCTCATCCTTTAGACCTCGACACGCATCACTAGGACATCGAGAAATAATATTTCGTGAATTAAAAAGGGAATATAGTTGGGCCTGAAGCATCGCATACCTCTTGTTTTCTACCTCCTTTGTTGTTGCAATCTCCTCGTCTCTCTTCCTCCCTCTTTTGACTACTAAAGTAACTCGACATTGAGAGAAGATATCTTACTCTACAATGCAGACACTGCCTATCTATCCATCGAATCTTGCGGATATTCAACAATAAAACCAAGACTTCTTCTTCTGATATGCCTTTTCCGTTAAACATATTGTCACTGTCAACCTCACCATGACTAGTCCAAACTATATACACTGATCTAAACTCATTCATCATAAGATGCATAGCAACATTCTTTGTTCTTTGATATATCATACTTTCATAGTTAATACAAGGACACCTAATTAACCGTGAAGTTAAAAAAGAATCAAGTGTCTTTGCATAGTTTACAAAACGAGTGACATCTTCTGCAAATTCTGGAATCATACCCACTCGACCAAAATTGTTTCTATTATACATTAAACTACAATCATGTTCCATCTACACAAACAATAATGAAAATTTCAAACTTTAAAACAAACTAATTTAAAATTAATTATAATTTTACTTGTTCTAACAGCTAGACCACATCAACTCTAAACTAGTTTTAAACTAATTCCAAAACTAAATCTACAAACTAAACCACATTATTTCAAATAATAATTTAAAGTAGAGGTTAATTAAACTACGTTTGAACCTATTTCAACAACAAAACTACATTAACACTAACTACTTTTGAACTATATTCACCTACTAAACCACATTATTTGAAATAATAAATCTAACTAAGTGTTATTTCAACAACTAAACGACATTAATGCTAAACTAGTTTTATATCAACTCCAACAATTAAATCCACCGACTAAACCACATTATTTCAAATAATAAATCAAATTAGGGGTTAATTATATTTATTTGAACACATTTTAACAACTAAAAAACATTAACTGTAACTAGTTTTGAAATAATTCCAACAACTAAATCTACCAACTAAACCACATTATTTCAAATAATGAATCAAAGTAGAGGTTAATTAAAATTTATTTCAACTTTTTTTAACAACTAAACAACATTAACTCTGACTAGTTTTAAACTAATTCCAACAACTGAATCCACCAACTAAGCCACATTATTTAAAATAATAAATAAACTAGAGGTTAATTAAACTTTATTTGAACTTATTTTAACAACTAAATAACATTAAATCTTACCGATTTTAAACTAATTCCAACAACTAAATCACATTATTTCAAATGATTAATAAAACTAGTGGTTAATTAAACTTTATTTGAATTTATTTCAACAACTAAACTAGCTTATGCTAAACTAGTTTTAAACTAATTCCAACAGCTAAATCCACCAACTAAAGCACATAATTTCAAATACTAAATCAAACTAGGGGTTAATTAAACTTTATTTGAACTTATTTGACCAATTAAACTACATTAACTCTTAATAGTTTTAAACTAAATCCACCAACTAAATCACGTTATTTAAAATAATAAATCAAACTATGGGTTAATTAAACTACATTTAAACTTATTTCAACAAATAAACCACATTAATGCTAAACTAGTTTCAAACTAATTCCAACAACTAAACCGAAGTCTAGGACATGAAAATAACTATACTTTGATACAAACTTATTCCAACAACTAAACCAAATTAAAGCTAAGTGTCAACACTAGATAGATACAAACCGATCTTTCAAGAAAATTTAAATTTGTTATCAATAGGATCAATTAGTGTTGGTAATTATACTAAACAAACACAATATCACCAAAGTACGGCTTAATGTCAACACTAGATAGACACAAATCGATCTTGCAAGAAAGTCAATTTTGTCATCAAGAGAATCAACAAGTATTGTCACTTATGCTAAACAAACACATTATCACCAAATTAAAGTGATGTGTCAACACTAGGTGGACATAATTCGATCTTGCAAAAAAATTAATTTTGTCATCAATGGGATCAACTAGTGTCGTCACTTATGCTAAACAAACTCATATCACCAAATTAAAGCTAAGTTTCAATACTAGGTGGACACAAATTGATCTAGCAAGAAAATCAATTTTGTCATCAATAGGATCAACTAGTGTTGTCACTTATGCTATGCATACACATTATCGTCAAATTAAGGCTAAGTGTCAAGTGTCAACACAAGAATCACACAAATCGATCTTGCAAGAAAATAAATTTTGTTATCACTAGAATCAACTAGTGTTAACACTTATCGTTAACAAACACATCTCACTAAAGCACACCCTAAAAAAAAAAGTCAAACAAACTCTAAGCGAAATGCAAGTATATTGAATATAAAAGATAATCTAGAATACAATAATTACCATTTTCTAGGGAATAATACCTCGACTTCTTTTGATTAAGGCTAGAGATGGAGAGGTTGGCGGCAGTGGGCTTCAGGATGTCGAATATTGGAACCTTTAATTGAACTGTATCCTTGCACTTACAATTTGTTCACTGCACATGAAATTTAAGCAAGTATAATGTTGAAATTTTAAGTCTCAAATTGAATCTTAAGGAGCCAAAAGTAACAATAAAAGGTGAATTTTTTCCATAAAGATTCAAGTATGATAGACAAAAAGAAGACAGTCCATATAGATAGCAAGATGTGCATCAAAAAGGTTAAATTTTGAATTAAGATTCAAGAATGACAGACAAAAAGAAAGTATAGTTGTTGAAGAATGAGCAAGATGCCCATATTCTTTCATAGTTAACACCAAAATGAAACTTCAAACCTGAACACCAACAACCCAAAAAGTGTTACCAACACATTACCTTAAAACCTAACACATATAAGTTTGTTGTACATTAGCATAAAACCAACTAGATGTACAAAAACCAAAAACACCTCTAATTAAACAAAAAAAATCAACAGATCTTGACGAACCTGTGGAGTAGTGACCGAGATCTTCGACTGTAGAGCAGCTACGGAAGGTCGACAACTGAAATGAATCAACGAAGGAGGGTCGATGGTTCAAATGGAACAACGACGGCTTAAGGGCATCTCAAACCCTATTCTCTATTTTACTCTCCAAATATAGGTTCTTTATTTTTTGAGACAACCAACTCTAATCCAATTCACTATTTTACTCTCTAAAAATGAATTTTCTTCCCTCTCTCCTCAATATTATAATATTATTTATATTTCTTTTTTATTTTCTTATTTCATAACATAAATATTTTCTTTATTTTTTTCGAAATAATAACCTTATATAATCTTCATGTAATATAATATTTTTTTTCAAATTTTGTTATTTAATATAAAAATTTATTTTATTCTAAATGTTTACATAGCATAAATTGCAAGCAAACGATATATAATATACATATTAATGGATAATTTTAAATAAAAGAGAAATCGTTAATGAAATACAATTACATAAACATTACATAAATAGTCAACTTTCAAGATTATTGCGTTGCTTCTATAAATACTCTATCAATGAATTATAGAGTTCAAAATGAGCATTTTTGTCCTTAATTTTTATGTCTATCTTAAAATTGTTCAAATCGGAGATTTTCATCTATCATCATTTATGTCGTTGCAGTTAGAGCCTCTACGATATCTTGAATTGGGGCATTACAATTACTTTCAACCTCGATTATCATGTTATGTGGTATAATATATGTAGTCATTATATGATGTAGTACTTCCTTTCTCCAAAAAATGGTTCTGCGTAATGGCAAAATGTGATTGCAAAACTCTTAATGCATGTTCAACATCTTTTCGACATGATTCTTGTTTCATCGCAAAATATTTCATCTTTTGAAAACGTGGATCAGGAATAGTTTGGACAATTGTAGACCATTTAGGATATATACCATCATCTAAATAATAACTCGTATCATATTCTTTTCCTTGAATAACATAATGGGCGGAAGGAGAACTACTGTGAGCATGATTGGAAAATAAATGTTGTCATTCAAGTTTTGTGCATTCTTCATGGCGAATAATAATAATAGTTTTAAATTATATTACTTAAAGTGCCGAAAATAAAAAAAATATTTGAAATATTATTAATTCGTGATGAAAGTAATATATATTTTTAAATTTTTTATATATCTTTAAATAAGAATTACGAATATTAGAGATTTAATTAATGGTCTTATATTATTTATAATATGTTAATTACAAATATTATGTAATAATAATAATAATATAATAATCAAAAAGTTAAATAGAGAATATGAATCGTAGTCTCCTAATTTGGAGAACCACTATTTCCCCCTCTATAATTAGAGAATAGAGAGTGGGTTTTCATGACCCAATTCCTCGAGTCATAATGGCACTTACTATAACCCGTCAGTAGGTAAGCCAACCCGTAACTTAGAACAACAAGTAATGACTATAAGGATAAAACTAAACAGAAATAAAATTAAACCATAGAACGAAATAGAAGCGGAAGCAAACCAAAAGATATATACAAAAGATCCCTCCAGGAACCTGAAAGTCACAAGTACAAAGTTGTCTACAAGTAAGAGTACAAGTCCCTAAAAGGGACAAAAACAAAGCTTGTCTCAAAAAGTAAAAGACTAGCTAAATAAGTACAGAAGGAGACAGGCTGATCCAGGATACTAAGTGTTCACCCTTGTCTCCGAATCCCAAAACCTGATAATGGCACAATCACCGCTGGTAGCTAGTACTAGGACCTGCATCACGAAATAGATGCAGAGTGTAGCATAAGTACCAAAACAAAGATACTCAATAGGCATCACAGGCCGACTGAGCAAGAAAGGTAAAGAAAATATGAAAAGATAAAATCTAGACACTAATAGAGGTCTAAGTGAATATGAAAGAGAGCACATAAGAATACCAAAAGTAAATCTAAGTATGCTAAACAAAACCTAACTAATCTCCCATAATCTCAGAAGGTAAACTTGTGCGCAAGTTTAAATAAAACCCCAACGAACCCCTATAAGCCCGATACCTACACATAATAAGTAAGTATTCTAAGAGAAGAGTACCACAAATCCAAATTCAAGAAGCTGATACCGGGATCCCATCCTTAGTAACCACAATTACCCCATAATCTAGTCAACTCTCAGCCCAGCTAGCAAGAGTGACAAATCAATCTAGGCCATCCATCCAGCCAGTCCAATCCCAACTCAGCTAACAAGGGTGACCCGCGGGTGTGTCAACTCCGAAGAGGATCTAAACAATCAAAACCAAGCCACTGTGGAACAACGTCCACTCACAAGGAAACACAAGAAGGCTCCAAGCGTAAATCACTCCAATTCCAAGTCACCGCAAAGGCACGGAAACTTTGATAACGCATCAAATACACATAAATAGGGAGAGGAAATAGATTATAAATAAAGTTATTTTGTAGTTTTGGTCATTCTTTCAAACATCAGTCCTTGCCTTGTCCATTTTCCTTCATAACAACAAATCATCAATATTCTATTAGAATAGGATAAAATTAGATATTGAGGACACTAATTATTGAGCTAAATGGACCTTAGATTAGTAAAATCTACCATTCATTATCATGCTCACTAGGTGATCCATCTTTCTTATTTGGTGATCATCAATATATAGTTTGCACTTTTTTTTTTTTGCATTTTTGGCCATTATTTAAAACATTATCCTTGCCTTGTCCATTAGCCTTCATAGTTGCAAATCATCAAGATATTATCATAACAGGAAAAAATTAAGCATTGAAGACACTAAATATTGAGCTAAATAGACCTCAAATGAGTGAAAATCTACACTCATCATGCATCCTTTTCCTTTTTTGCTCCTTTCCATAGCTTCCTTATAGCTTTAGTGTGGTGCTGGGTTGGGTGGCATGCTCCTCGAGGTATTCAGTTGAGTTTGGTGTGAGTTTTGAATTTTGGAAGCTTAATGCTTGAAAGAGTTGACTTCAGTCAATGTCCAGAGATTCTGATATCGGTTTAGAATTCTGTTAGTTCCATCAACTCCAGAAGGGTAATTTTTGTCTAGTGTGATAATTGATTCGGGTTTTGAGGCTTCCATTTGGAAATTGTGTCCTTAGGCAAATTAGCTTTGTAGTTTAGCAAAAAGCTTAACTTGGGTCAACTTTCTTGGTAAATGTGCTTGGAATCAAATTTCACTAGAGTGGTTAGCTTCAGAAGGCCAGGTTTGGTCTAGAACAACCTTTGGTTCAGTTCCCAAGGGTGTCGGGATGAGTTTTTAGCTTTTGGCATTTTTTTGTGTTTCTTTGTTATAGTGTTGACTTTGGTCAACATTTGATCAAATGACCTTGGTTGGCTGTTTCGTCAATTCCATTGAGTCTGGAATGTAATTTCAAAGTCTTTTTCACTTTTGGTTTGTGTCGTATGGACTCCGAATGAATTCTGAGGGCTTGTTCGATGTTTTTGGACACTTAGCCTTTTCTCTTGAAATCTAATGTCTGGTGCGACGGCTTTTGCAAACCCTTGATCTCTTAAGCGATGTTGGCTTAAGCAACCGAGGGGTTTCTTAAGCGACTGTCACACTCTGAGGTTACCCCCTTGACGTAACACGGGACCTAGGATCACGAGTGACCCCAAGCTAACCCTCTGTCTGGCATATATCAAGCATACTGAGAATAACTGAATAAGACATGTACTATGCAAAGCTAAAACAATGGATAAATGAAAGTGGAAAACCCCCAACTAGTCTGAATGTATAAAACATACTAAGAGTTTAATAACAACTGAAAGATAAACTTAACAATTCAAGCTGATTCTACTACTATGTCCGAAAAGCCTCTAACTGATGCCGAGTTGCTGGGACATGCCCCCCAGCTAACCCTAAAAAAATTGAAAACTGAATATAAAGACTAAAGTGAAAAGCATGTCTATTGTCCTCGAAGTATGAGGACTCATCACTGAAGCTGCTGAATGTGGACCGAGAACCGATCTAAGCGTGATCTGGATGCTGAGTACCTGAACCTACATCATGAAAGGATATAGCGCACAGTATACGTCAGGACTTGGAATGTACTGAGCATGCAGGATATAGATACTAAGTTGAACAAATGTATAACCGAGCAATGACATAAACTGAGAAAGAATGTAAGTACTGAAAACATAACTGAAAAGCTAAATTGAATGCAATGACCAAGTGCTAATCATGAACATGACATGCTAAACTGAATACTGAAGTATATACTGAAAACCTGGTCAAATGCAATAGGAGTCTGATTGTGGGAGCTACTAATATCCGAGATAAACTATGTGAGCTAAACGTGGAGTCCAATGTATACGCCCCATCGAGAGGACCCAATATACCCTGCCAGGGGTATAAAGGCATGACTGGCATGATCACTAAATTTGATGCCCAACAGAGGGGACTTATACTCCTATGGGGGAACGTAGTTCTGGGACTATGAGGGTACGCTGAACCCTAGTTCAACTCGGTGCTAAGTCTACTCCCAACTGAATATATATATGACACAAATGTAACTGGAATGCTGAATTACTGAATAGCTCAAAATACTGACATGCAATCTGAGAATGCAACTGTCACGCCCCGAGCCTGCACCCTGGGCGGGACTGGTACTCGAGAACCATTGCTGGCCCCAAGCGAACCCTTGGCCTGGCTTACTTACTCAGCGGAAGTCTTAAACACAAGAAATAGTCTCAAAGGATAACTCATGCAAATGTCTTTAAGAAATATTAAACCTAGCCAAAATGGCAACTCAAGTCTCAGCCATTAAAACAGGAAATAGAAAACTCAAGAACTAACATATGACTGTCTATGAAGCCTCTAAACAACTGAGATGGATGTCAAGACAAGACCCACGAAATCCTAATGAAACTAAAACTACTAAAAGCAATAAAAGAGATCCTCCGGAGGCAAGGAGGCTCACCAACAAGTCTGGAGCTCAACTAGAATCAACGATGCACTGGATGTTGATCCTGGTTACCTGTGTCTACATCATAAGAAGATGCAGGCCAAATGGCATCAGTACATTGAATGTACGAGTATGCGAGTTGGAATGCTAAACACAACTTAAGCTTGAAAAGAATCTGAAAGGAACACT
>JAJONR010014257.1:0-16623 GCA_029582245.1 Solanum etuberosum
CCCCCCCCCCCCCCCCCCCCCCCCCCCCCCCCCCCCCCCCCCCCCCCCCCCCCCCCCCCCCCCCCCCCCCCCCCCCCCCCCCCCCCCCCCCCCCCCCCTCCTTTTATTAAATTAACTTGTTACATATTCGAAACTAAATTATGCACTAAATTGGTTAAAATTATTAAATTGCTAACGGCTTAGTAATCAATGATGGTTAAGATTGACCAATAAATTATTCCTCAACTTGTTAAAATTACTAAATAATAATTTTCTTTTTGATTAGAATCGAAGAATAAATCAATAATCTTAAACCTTAATGAATAAATAAATATATATATATATATATATAGCGCATAAAATTCATGTGCTATAAATTATAATGGGTCGTAACGATCGTTAAGCCGTGTCCGTTACAGAGAATCCATATAGTGAAACAAATTTCTACGCTTATATTGATAGTTAATGCAAATTATTTTTTACCCATTAATCAGTCCTTTATAAATTATTTAGGTTTGGACTCCTCTACTATGGAAGAAAAACCTTTTATATATAATAGCACGGATTAAAATATTTTGTCAATTTATTTTAACTTGTTCATTATATTTTTTTTAAAAATCATTTTACTGTCATATCAACAAAAAAAAGGAGTTGAAAATTGAAGGTTAATATAAATTTCAAAAAAAGAAACCAAAGGACTTTGGCGATTTTATAAAGATTGCTCGATCTTTTTTAGAAATATATAAAAATATAGCTATTTGAAATTAAACTCAAGTATTTTACCATGACATTGAAAAATCTACAGGTAAACTATACATGTGTTTTGATGAAATACTTTCATTGTTTTTTTTACGAAAATTGAGAGACCCGGTTGATTTTCTTTTTTGAAAATTTTTTTGTATATAGTTTTTTTGCTTTTATCGCGAAAAATAATCAACGGACATCCATCGATCGTTTTCTAAAAAAAAATTCATTGATAAAACCTACATACTCAGTTGATTTAATGTTTTTTTTAGTAGTGACATTTTTTGCGTATCAAAAAAAAATATTTTTTTCATATTTTGATATTAATATTAATTACTTATTCTTCAAATTATTTTTTCAAAATTTAAAGTTAAAAAATAAAAATAAAAATATTATAATAAAATTTAATATCAATCATCACTTCCTAATTAAGAACGTATAAAATATAATCCGAACAAGTAAAAATGAATAAAGGAGCTGTACATGGTAAAAGTTCGACCTTTCAAGGTTTCTCCTTCATTTATTTTTATTTTTTAGTATTGATTTGACGTATCTTTAAAAACATAATAAATAAAATATCAATTTTATCGGATCACTTCTTGAATAAAATAAATTCAATAATTTGATAGATAATTATAGTTAATAATAAAAGCAGATTAAAAACTAATTGATTAATTATGTATTAATTTTTTAAAATGAACAAGTAAACATAGACATTTATTTTTAATATAGTAAATAAGTAAAAGTGAATTTAGAATGGACTCCACAATATTGTGGCCACTTTACAAAACCTCTTAAATCATCATCAATATCTCCACATGTTCTAAAACATTATAAATAGGAATGGAGTCAACATGCTTTAGTGAATTGATAAGTGAAGAAAACTTTAATTTGCAACTTGGCAGTAGAGACAAGATTTATAAGGTATATGCCCTATTTTTTTTATTTTTTTGATAATATTGAGATCATTTCATGTAACAGTTTAATTTTGCAGATTTAGAAGTAGCTTAATAAGTGGAGTACTACTAATTTTTCTTCTTAAAAAGTTACTAGTAGTTAGTATGGATAGTCGATATGTTCAAAATTCCATATATAAAATATTTAGGGAATAATAATCCTAGTTAATTAGTAGTAGTGTAGATAATCCTAAACTACTCCCAACAAATACTATCTTTAGTTTAAAATAAGTGAACTATTCAAAATTCAAGAGAATTGTTGAGACTTTTTTTTTCATATTTAACTTTTATTTAATGAGGTTCTTAAGTACTTTATATTTTCTAGGAGAATAGTTTGATAATAATCCAACGGATAATAGTAGAAAGTAGTCTTTAATTTATGTCCTTAAAGAAGTTAGTGATTAATTTCTAGACCATCTTAAAAAGAGTAATGGAACTTTTGAGTGTTGCATTCATGTTGATCCAGTGGCAAAATCAGAAATTTCATCAAGGGTATTCTAAAATTTTAAAAAATGTTGTTGTGCACACAAACCGTTGCAGCGGATCATGAGGTTATAATTACACGTCGCTATGGCAATCATCATCCTACTGTTTGGGGAGACCATTTTCTTACCTACGTTGATCTCCCGGTAAATTAAATAAATATATTTATATCATCAATATACGAAACAAATTCATATGATGATCACACATATATTCTCAAATTAATAAGGAGTCAATGAAGGGGAAGAGAAGCAACATGACGACCTAAAAGAAGAAGTGAGAAAGATGCTAGTGATGGCTCCTTCAAAATCTTTGCACAAACTTGATCTCATCAACACAATCCAACTTCTTGGTGTAGCTTATCATTTTGAACGTGAGATTGAGGAATCATTGAGTTACATGTACACTCATTATGAAGAATGGATTGGTGATCTTCATGATATTGCTCTATGTTTTCGATTACTTATGCAACAAGGTTATTATGTCTCATGTGGTAAGTATCATTCAAATTAATAATTATATATCCTCCTACTTTCCTTTTGAATTTAGTCGTTCACACGTAAAAAATATGAATATTGGACATAATATTCTAATTACTATGTGTATCGATAAACTATATAATTTAAATTAAGCATATATGTGTAGTGATATACTATATATAGTATATCATTTTGGAAAAAAATAAATTCAAATGAAATACTATATTCCTCAGACTTAAGGAAAATGACTTTTCTATATAAAAATTTATAAAAATATTTTTCAAAACTCTCTTTGAACCTTACCACCTGACCTCGACTTGAGACCTATGATCTGACCTCGATTCACATACATCTTCCCATCTCGATTCGATATTAGATCTCGACTTGGGACTCGATTTTCGAGTTGAGGTCAAGAGTTGGGTCTCGGGTCGGGGTTAGGAGTTTGGATCCCGAGTTGGGTTTAAGATCGAGAGTTCGGTTTCATGTCGGGTCCCAGATTTGGGTCGGGACCGAGAGTTGAGTTCCGAGTTGAGGTCGGATCTAGGGTCTCGGGTCAAGATCAGGAGTCAGATCCTATGTTGGGGTCGAGAGTCTTGACTCTCAACCCTGACCTAGGACATGACTCTTGACCTCAACCTTTGAGCCGTGACCCAACTCCTAACCCTGACCTTGACCCCGAATCCAACTACCTAACTCCTACCTAGGACTTGACTCTCAACCCCGACCTAGGACCTGAATCTCGACCTAGGACATGACTCTTGACCTTAACCTTTGAGCCGTGACCTGAGTCCTAACCCTGACCTTGACCCCGGATCCTATTACATGACTCCTACCTTGACCCAAGATCCGACCTGACTCGCAGCTTAATCCTGCATGCATACATCAATCATCTAAACATGTATGCTCATTGATAATTCAAGAATGTCATGTCCTCTTTTACTTTCTCATAATATACATATAATTTGAAGCAGATGCTTTTAGGAAGTTCACTAACGACCAAGGAAATTTCAAGAAAGAGTTGATTAACAACGTGCATGGAATGTTGAGCTTATATGAGGCAGCACAATTCAGAGTACATGGTGAAGAAATTCTTGATGAAGCACTAAATTTCACCACCAATCAATTGAAACTAATTTTGCCTAAATTGAGCAACTCCCATCTTGCACAACAAGTAGCTAACGCACTCAAGTTTACAATTAAAGATGGCATGGTAAGGGTAGAAACAAGGAAATACATATCATTTTACCAACAAAATCAAAATCACAATCAAGTCTTACTAAACTTTGCCAAATTAGACTTCAACATCTTACAAAGGTTGCATAAAAAGGAGCTATCTGATATCACAAGGTACGTAACTCGCCACGCACAATTATCTTCAAGTAAAATTTAGGCATAATACATAAATATGTCCTTTAATTTGGCCTTAGATCACATATATGTCCTCTAACTTTGGATCTGCACAAGTAGACACTTAAGTTTGTATAAAGTTGAACATATAAACACACATATCCCACATGGCATCCTATATGGCAATTTGTGTCCTATGTGGTGTCCTACATATATATTATGCCACATAGGACTCATGTATCTACTTGTTAAACTTTATACAAGTTAAAGTGCCTACTTGTGCACACCCAAAGTTGGAAGACGTAAATGTAAAATGAGGCCAAGTTAAAGGGCACATTTATGTATTATGCCTAATATGCATTTTGATCAAACACAATATTTGCAAAGATTATGTTCCAACTTCAAATTTTAAGTATAATCGGATATAGATGATTAGACAGGACATGAAGTAATTGTAACTTACCGAGAACATGACCTTAGATATGAAAATATGGAGTACACGAATTACGATAGAAGGTTAGTAGGTAGGAGTGCATCCATGTACTAGTAGTTAGGAGTATTTTGTCTTGTTCCCTTTAGTATAGCTAGTAATTAATTGTAGGATTACTCTGGTAGTTTCTTGTTCTTCGATTTGTGTTACTATCTAATATTTTGTGTAGTTTGTTTGTTGTATTATTGTTGTAGTACAGTTCTGTTACTAGCTATATGTTGTCTTTTTTACTATCTATTGTCTCTTGTACTTATTCATTATATCTTTTTCTAGACTGTTTTGTATTGAACCGGAGGTCTATATATCAGAAATAATCTTTCTACCTTATCTCTAGAATAGAGGTCAAGTCTACATACACTCTACTCTCCTCATACCTCATTGTGTAGGACTACACTGAATATGTTGTTGTTTTTGTAGGTGGTGGAAAGAATTGGAAATGGTGAATGCATTACCTTATATAAGAGACAGATTGGTAGAGGCATACTTCTGGAGTTTAGGCGTTTATTTCGAGCCTCAGTATAGCGTTGCAAGGAAAATATTAGCAAAAATTTCATATATCACTTGTATTATTGATGACACATATGATATATATGGCACACTAGATGAACTTACTCAATTTACAAGGGCAATTGAAAGGTAATAATTCTTCTTGTTATGTTATATATATCATGTATTTATTGATTGCTTACAATATTTTGAATTATAATTGCTCTTAATTTTATATATATATATGTAGGTGGAATAATGATGCTTCAGAACAATTACCATCATACATGAAGATTCTTTACTGTCATCTTCTAGATGTTTACAAAGAAATTGAGAAAGAATTGGCAAATGAAAACAAGTCATTTCTAGTAGACTATTCAATAATAGAGGTACTTATAGAAATAAATAAATAAAGAAGATAGGAAACATATGCTTAAAAAGGTGTTGAGGGCTTACTTTCAAGAGGCAAAATGGTACTATAATAAGAAGAAAGTACCAAGAATGGAGCAATATATGAAGAATGGAATTCCATCAAGTGGTTCCCTATTGCTAGAAACTACTTCTTGGTTATGTATTTGATTGGATAGCAACTGAACCTCCAATACTTGTTGCTTCTTGTAGCATTACAAGATTACTCAATGATCTTTCATCACATGAGGTATAATATTTCCTCCTCATGTTTCAATTTACGTGATGTTGTTTAACTTGACACGGAGTTCTTTTTAAAAAAAAAAAAAAAATTAAAATTTATGATTAAAAAAAAGGCATACATGTTTGTGTGACTAGAAATCATCTCATCATCAAGGGCGTATACAATCTTCTTCTTTTTTTGACAATTTTACTTTTTAATTTCTTTCTCCTTACAACAATAAAAAAATTCCTCTCATCTTTATTCAAAATTTCTTTTAAAGAGAATGTTTTTTTTTCTTTTTCGACAACTCTTTAATTTCCAATTTTTCACGTGATATATTCAAATACACACGATTAAAGGATATTTTAATATATTCTACGTATCTTTAATTTAAGACCATAAGATTAAAAGTTATTTACTTTAATTAAACTCACATTTATTTGATGAATTTTGTTTGTTTTATTCATGTTAGGAAGAACAAAAAAGAGGAGATGCAGCTTCAAGTATAGAATGTTATATGAATGAATATGGTGTTACAAAGGAAGAAGCACACATAAAATTAAGAAATAAAATAGAAAATTATTGTAGGGATTTGAATGAAGAATACTTAAAAGTGGATGTGGCTATCATACCAAGAGTTTTGCTCATTTGAAAATTTTATGTCTATAACTACTGATAGTACAATGGGAGGCAACATTCTATCACTAACAAGAAACTCATGAACTTTCTTCATTCGTTGATCATTGATACAAACTTTGTCCCAATTTCCAGCACCGGGATAGATGGATGTTGGATAAGCACAAGGATTTATATTGTTGTGTTGTCTTGATGATATCCTGAAATCATGACATTCCACGAAACAACATCTCTCACAGGCTGATATGTATATTGTTGTGGTGTCTTGATGATACCACAACAATATACATACACTCTTTGACTAATCAGTAATTTATAAACAAGAAACCTTAATGATACCAATACAATATAACTGATTTAGTATCGGAAATTATCAGCCTTAATGATACCAATAATACAATATATGATATTGATTTAGTATCGAAAATTATCAGCCTTAATGATACCAATACAATATATGATATTGATTTAGTATCGAAAATTATCAGCCTTAATGATAGTAATACAATATATGATACTGATTTAGTATCGAAAATTATCAGCCTTAATGATACCAATAATACAATATATGATATTGATTTAGTATCGAAAATTATCAGCCTTAATGATACCAATACAATATATGATACTGATTTAGTATCGAAAATTATCAGCCTTAAGGTGGGGGGTATGAGCTGTAATGGGTATTTCAGAAATTACTTTGGGTTTGGGTATGAACTTGTAATTATTTTAGATTTTATGGTCCATTTATGTAGTTTCCCCTAAATAATTTCACAATTGGATCTATTTTGTATAGTTTTCCATGTTTAAATTAGTGTTAAAGACCCAAAAGTCAATTTTTAAATAAATATTCAATATTTCCAAAGCCTAAAGGTTTACTTAGAAAATATTTTTGTTTATCATATATAAAAATTAATTTTTGATTTAAAGTGTATCCTCAAGTCCCTTTGTGAGTTTATCTATGATTGATCAACTTCTAGGTCAACAGAGTTGCGTCAAGTTTATGTCAAAGTTAATCATATTACAATTTTTATATTTCTTCAATTTTGTATTTATTTAATATAATAATTATTTTAGTAGAAAGCGAACTAAACAATTTAGACTGTCTTTTCCTACTAGCTATGTCAAAAGCACATATTGTTTGCAGGATGTATGGGGCCTTACAAGGTTCAAACATATGATGGTAGCAAGTATTTCTTGATAATAATTGATGATTTTACAAGAATGACATGGTTTACTTGTTGAAAATAAAATTTGATGTGGGTTGCTTTATAATATTTTTTAAGATTTGTCATGACTCTATTTGATAGAATAGTAAAAACTATTAGATCTTATAATGGTACACAATTACTCAACAAGTTTTTGTTGAATCAAATGGGAATCATACATCAAAAAATTAGGTTTCAACTTAATATATCTCTTAAATTTTGGTTTAGTGCAAGCAACTATGTATAAAAATGGGTATATTATGTTTGATCTTAAAGACAAAATATTCTTTGTTAATAGAGATGTTAATTTTAGTGTCAGATTCTTTGCAAAATTCAAACACTCAACGTCTAGAAACTAGCTCTTCTATAACACCAAAAGCGTACTACTTAATAAAATAGGTGGTCTAAAGTTAAAAAAATAAAAAAAACTTAAATTTATTTACTATTTTTTATATATACATATACATTTTTTATGTCATTTATTTTCATAGCTTTTCAAAAAATACATTTTCTCTTGTTCTTTTCTCTAGCTGACAGACAATTCTTGTAAACTTTTCTAAGATATTAATAGGCATATATAAATTATTGTATGTCACACAAAATCACAAGTGTTTAAGTAAATTCTTATTAATTTAACTTTGAAATTCTTTTTTTTGTTGACTCAATTGTTATATAACCTATCAAAATTATTCTAGAAATAGTTAAAATGTTTGAAAATGAATTAAGACTTCACATGATTAAGTATAACAATATATTGTGATGATATAGAAGGCATTCAAAGTTAAGACAATGTCTTTTTGAATTTAATCGTTTGATAATCTAAATAATTTGAGCTTGAAATGTCTAAAAAGACACTCAAAACTTTGTGAGTGTTTCATGTATCTCTTTTAAAGTCTAAACTTTGTGATTTCGACATTGATATTTTCGGAGGTGAAAGGTATGTTATGACTCTCAGATTTTTGTCCCAGCAGTGAACAAGGAAAAGGTAACATTCATCTCATTTGTTGCTCTAATTTTATGCACCAACTTGTGAAAACACCTTATTGTCCCCCCTTAACACAATTAGTAAATGTTCTGCCACTTTGGGGACAAAAGGTTGGTACAAGTCCTAGTAGGTCTGGCCATTTCAACCAACACGAAAGATAGTAAAATTCATAGTGCCAAAAGCAAAATTTTCAGAAGATAAAAAAGGTGCATTATACGATCAAATCCACTGCACAATGATTAGGATCCATGCCTGCTCGTTCGGATACTTTTGTTGAAAGTCGGAGCTCCACCACCTTCCAAGGGATCTTAAAAGCAAAACTTCTTTTTCTGCAGAACAAGACAGCAGGAGGATACAAATCAACAATGAATCGTGTAATTTCTAAACAAAAACACACTCAAATACAGAAGGTGCACATGAAATACTGCTCAAAGCCTTTTTATTCTTTTAGTTCATATGCACCTAGATTTTTCTCGGATGTAGTTTTCACTATGATATCAACTTCTCATCCTACTTAGACTCATTCATAATTTAGTGCTGCCTAATTACCATATAAATCTGGTAACTCACCTGAAACTTTGCAGCTTCTTGACCATCAATGTATGCAAGAAGTTCCTCTTGTCTCATCAAAGCCTCATGCAAAGCCTGTTTTTAAAAAAGAAATAATATTATTATCAACTCAAAAACCAAGAGAAATAGATATGTGATAATTAGAGGCTATTATTCTCAGCAAGCCAACATTATATGTAGATGATGTTATCCTCAGCAGCCCACAACATTAAGCAATGAATGCTGGCTGAAGCAAATCATAAGTTTGGCAGCGCCTTATCAGCATAATCATGGAATATTACTTTCAAGTACTTCAAAGGATAAAGAGTCTCTAATAAGACCAACCCATAACCTACTTTAGACTAAATTTATCAAGCCTTATCACACAAGTTAAACACCAGCTGAGCTTGTAAACATGAAACTTGCAAGTTTTGGTGAAGCAAAACTGGCTTCACTCTTGCTCACATTCAATATCTTTAAACATTTACCTTCTTGGTTGCAATTAACTCAGCTTCCAAGGCATCCACACGGCAAACAGCAGCATTTAGCAGTTCTTCTTTCTCATAAGGCATCTCAGATGGCTTTTCTTGAAGTGTACTTACTTTGTCCTCAAGTTCACCCAACTTCTTCAGAACAACAGAAAGCAGTTGAGCTTCAGTAAAGGCTGGAGTTGGTGAAGGTGGCCGAAACTCCTCATTACTGTTGGCATCAAAGGTGAATTCTTGAACAGCTTGGTCTTGACCAATTGATGGATCCGGAAGTTTCTTAGTTATGTGGCATAGCACTGAACGGAAAAGCATCACCACAGTCGTGAAGAAGGCCATAAGAAGTCCTAATAGCTGAGCACTAAGACCACCTGCAGGCTTTTGAGAATCTGCTGGTGGAAGTATCCCTGAATAAAAGGTAAATAGCCATATACATCACGTTAGTATAAATTTGAAAACTTAGAACGGACTAATAAAAAAGGAATATGGTCAACAGGCAGCATAAATTCCCATATTAACCACAGATGTCAGCAAATTCCAGCTTTATGACCAAAATAGAGCTTAAAGCAAAACAGACAGCATAACGTTCACACTATTTGCACCCAAGACAGGTTGTCTTGGATGCAGGTGGTAACAAGCAGGCGCTGGGCCTGAGTACTGCATGCAACTAAAAACCCAAATTAAGATGAAAAATACATGTGAATAAATACATAAATATACACACATTATATCGAATCACAAACAGGCGCACAGTGCATCCAAACTACAGGGTCAGAACTACAGTGAGCTCTTTTTACCCCGTTGTTTAGGTGCATACTAAGGAGTCGTGTGGTGTGAGGTATAAGGTATAACAATGATCCCAGGATAAAATGCAGGATTATTTTGTCATGCGTTTGCTTGGAGGTATTAGGTAGTCCTTGGATTATTTATCCCATCTGTACCATAGTGATGGGATAAGTTATCCCATATATATGGTGGGAATGTGGGATAACTTATCCTGGGATAACTTGTTCCCAACCAAACGACCCCTACAGTTTAACTAAAAGATTCAGAGACTCTTTTGCTTCCTCCCTTTTTCTTTTCCTTGTGTGTGCAAATGCATGTGTTCTTTGAATAAGTCTAACCTTTGGCAATGGAGGCTTTATGAAAGGATGTTTGCTTCTTCAACACAGAATCAACCGCCTTGTCAACCATGGGAACATATTCATCATATCCTGATAAGTTTGTAGTGTAGCCAGACATTCCAATACCCTTAGCCTGTTTGACGTAAAAAGAACAGTATCATGGTAAGAATAGCATATAAAGAAATTATTCAGGAGGGGAATGGGGAAGGAGATATTTTCATGAAATCTAAGGGAATGCAATCCTGTATTATTCTGGGCCTCAGCGAAAGAGAACTTTTTTTAGGTTCTCTCCAATAAAAGAAAGGCTAACTCATGAAGTCAGTTGAATAGGGAAGAAATATACCTCTTCACGGACAGGAGTAAGCCGAAGATGCGAATAATTCCTTACAGCTTTAGGGGAAGCAATATCTTCTGCTTCAGATCCCGATTCTGCGGTGGAGGTATCACTACCTTTTGACTGCTAAAATTCAATATACATGTACCAATCTTCAAATACAGTTGAAAATTTAGAGTATTCTCATAATTTAGGAAAGAGAGCAGAAGTCATACCATGGGGAAGCGAGGCTTAGCATAAACTACCTTTCCTTCACTGTTTACAACTTTAACAACCTGCCTGGCACGCCGTGCTTCACCAATCATCTGGCATCAAAGAAGGGAGCACCATTTTCCCAGTTATTTAAAATTGACATACTCTTCATCAAGGGAGCAATGCTTGTTCATTATTTAAAACATCAAGAACAAGCAGGCCACCCTTGTTCCCAGCAAAAGAGAATTGGAGAAAATAAATGCGAGGAAAAGAAAAAAGATCATTCTGTCCTAAAAAGGTGGGTAACATCTTTCGAAATAAAAATTATCTCAGATGTGAAGGTCCTAGAATGAAACCTTTAATATCTCCGGATTTTGCCATGGCCCTTTATCTGAGCGAAGGCAACCTCCTTGATCTGCACATGTACAGGTTCCACCCAAAAAATCTGGCAACTCACTGCACAAAACAAAAATCAATATTAAAACTTTTAAAGAAGTGAACTTTCTGAAGTACCATCAAAAGCAGAAATAAAGCAATTTTTTCCTTGTACAGTGGAAAAGAATCTTAACCCCTTTACCTAACATCAACTAGTTCAAGCAATTTGTTTTGGTACTTGTTCCCAAGAACCTAAAAGAAATTTGAAAACACAAGCAAATAAGTAAATATAGCCAAATAACTGATATTACAGCACTTCGGGGTGCAGGAGAAGAGCATAGACAAACATGTATCTTTGAGGTGGTCTTGGGATCCAAAAAACTCTTAACAGTGCTCCACAGCAGCCTAAAGCCAGGTCCAGCATTAATGATAAGCATTTGATGAAGTGTCTGCACCAGCCAAAATGTAGCAAAATGTGTTAATGAACCCAAAACAATGAAATACCTTATAGTGCTTACTGAGATAGGAATATAATCATGCCTCGGGATAATTATCACCATCAATCTTCTGAAGTCGCATGATGAGTTCCCTAGCACTCTTGGTAAAGTTTTTCAAACCCTGAGAAATCAACAAAAGAAAATGAGAAGATGAAAACCCTAGAGTGCTAAAATGCAATCAGAAATCACGACACATTAGCACAAGAAAACAAATACTAGGTAACATACCACTCCCTGGACATCCAAAATAGTAGTGCTTGAATCAATCTGCCTTTTTGCAGCAACTGTACATGCTGGGAACTTGATTGCAAAAGTTTTCTCGAACTCTCTTACATGGTTTCTGATGTAACGGTCCATTGTTGTGACTTGCATAAGTTTGGTGGGATCAACTTTCCCTAACCTTTCAATGTATAACGGTCTTCCTTCCCTATCGATCCCATGATAACCTTGGGGGTAGTATTTTGAAACTTCATCCTGCTCTTGGAATTGAAAATCCTGATGGAAAATTTGGTGTGGGAAATATTTCAGAATACATGAAGTCACTAGCATCTGATATATGAAGAAATACTCTGACAATCCATCACTTGGAGAAATAAGATTACATGGATAATGGTGTCAGCACCAAATTCCTTCCTCCACTGAAGCATATCAGCCCACATATGCTTTGCTTTATCAATATCAAACTTCCTTGCCTTCAGAAATCTGCAAGAAACTCATAAGGGTAATTAAATGACAAAAACAAGAATAGACTACCAGATAGTTCTTAATCAAAAACATCCTTAAATCTAATATATCCTCTTCCATTTTGCCTATTCTGAGAGAATTAACCTATGCTCACAATGTCTTTATCACTTTTTTTCCTTTTTGTGTTCGGTAAGCTCACAATGTCTACCACTCTGATATTTTGCTTCAGTCCTTAAGGCCTGATGGAGAAGTTCATTGAGAAAGTTGACATTTGATATCCAGAGTAAATTTCACAGAGCACCTCTTTGACCAAAGCAAACTAAAGAGCAAAATATTACTTTCATGTGTCATTTGTAATAGACAGCTCCAGAAATGCAAGCAGGGATGAAATGTCTGACTGGGCTCCTTAAATTCTTTTAACAAATCAAAAAATAGAACAAACCAACAAAAGAAAAAAGAGCACTAAAAAGAAGATTATCTTTTAATCAAGAATTGGAAGCACAGGAACCTGCTCTAACTATGTGATGGTCCAACAAAAATCCATTTCATAAATTGGCTTTTTCTGCCCATACTCATTTTTACCCCTGATTCACAGTTCTACAAACAAGCTTTATGTACGCATTCTAACTTGCAATTAACATTTTGAACATGATAAAGGTATTGAAACTCTCTCTATACAAGAAAATCATAATACACTTAACAGAAAAACTATCACAAGAAAACAGAAAGCAGGATATATCTTAATCAGTTAATGCATAAATACTTGAAGAAAGTAAAGATAACAGTGTATCACCTTAGCATCATATAGTAGTCATCATGTCTCCCAGGTAACAAATCATCCAAAATCAGTGCTTGCCTAAATTGGTCAACAGCTTGCAGCTCCTCAGCATCACGAATATCCTCAATTGAAACTGAACTCACTCGTCCATCACTTTTTCTTCTGCCTTTCTTCTTAAGAGAATGTTTAAATTTTGTTGATGCATTTAATGCTTTCTTTTTCAGAGTGCCAATTCTTGTCCTCCTCTCATCCTCTGAGTTCTCGAAATCAGATTTTCTTTCTCTTCTCTCATCGTGTGTGGACGACCCCTCAAAGCCTGTCAACAGTGAAAAGGAAACAATAGGAAAATCAATCACATAACACATAGAAGGATGAAATTTGAAACATATGAACTAGACCCTATTTGTTAATGGAACGAATTGATTCGATTTGAGCATGTAGCAAATTAAGGTTGACAGACTTTTTTTTCCTATGGAACTCCATTTGAATTAAAAGAACAAGGTCAATCAAATTCCAACCTAATCCACTCAGCACTATGAATCCCCTATATTCATTTGATTTTGATCAAAAATGTTCTCCTTAAATTAAGGATTTGGTATAGTTGGCTGGTTTTAAAGAATTAAAGTTGAAAAGTCTTCTTCACCCTAAGCTTATTCTGGATCAAAATTCACACTTTTTCCAGAACCAACTGTAATAGCTTACAAATATGAAGAGCAGAATGGCATGAAACTGTATGTCGATTGAGTCCCATCAAGCAAGCACACCTAAATAGAGTGCTAGAAGGTTCCCGTTGACATGAAGTGCGCATGGGAAGTCCAGCACGTTCCAAAATGGGAACTGAAAATGACTAAGCAGGCACCTAAGGGTGTGGCCTAGTGATCAATTAAGTGAGGTCTCATGTTCAAAACTCAGCGGAGACAAAAAAATACTAGGTGATTCTTTCCATCTCTCTTAGCCTTGGTGGATAGAGTTACCTGGCACCTGTTGCTGGTGGGAGGTGGCACGTATCACGTGAAATTAGTCTAGGTGTAGAAAAGCTGGCCCGGACACCACGGTCAACAAAAAAAAAAAAAACTGAGCTGCAAAAAGTGAAGAACACCAACTAGGCATATTGCCAAAGTCTTTGGACCAGAGTTCAGGATTGCCTGACACCACAATCAAACCACACCCTCGTAAGAAGGCATGTGGGTTATCCCTTTTATTTAATCTCATTTCAGTTTTGCATCCAAAATAATTTCTGAATCAACACTGGAGCACTATCCTTCATTTTGGCCCCAACCCCACCACAAACATTAAAGAAAAGAAACACCCAATTTGTAGTTCCTCAAAAATAACCAAAGTCAGTCATACTACGCCGCCAATGTGAACTTCAAAAGCATAACCACTCTCAAACCCTAAAAGCAACAAGGTTACAATCACCTAAAACATAGTCTAACAAATAAATCCCCTCAAACCCTAAAAGCAAGAGAATATTGGCAGTATATATCACGAAACCTCCAAATACTTATTCGGCATTGATGCATAATTACTCCAAATAATTTCATCAATCATAAAAACTCAACAAAAAGAAAATGTAACTAAAATTCAGGAATGCAGTTGAAAATCAGTAAAAAAATTAATTAAAAAACGAAAGAAGGTCAACTCACAGGGCATCGCAAATCGATCTAATGGACCTGACATAGCCGCCGGCGATTACCCAAACCCAAAAATCTTGATGATCAGTAGATCCGAGAACACAAAATTCACTGTAAACACAAAAAAAATTATATATATATGGATAACTCAGCAGATCGAAAAATCACTGCAAAACTCAAAAACTCTGGCAAAAGATGAATATTCAGTAGGTGGAAGAAGAAAACTGAGAAGGATCAAAGCTGAAGCCACCTATTTTGGAAGTATTGAGTATAATCGTACGGCTATAAATGCATCAAAATATTTGTAACGGAAAAGTGGAATTGATAGAAAAGATTAGGGGTATTTTAGGACTGAAAATTAAAGACAAATTGAGTCACGCGGATTGTCAGGATGGACAACTGTAGGGTACAATAGAATCATAAAAGTTCCAACCAAAATATGAGTTTTGTTTCGATTCATGTGATATAGTTTACTGAATATTAAATTAAGTAAACTATTAGTTGTATTTTTGAATGTTTATTATTTTTTAAATTGATTAAAAGGAAAAAATATATCCTATAAATAGGAACAAAGAAAATAGCACGAAAGTAATAGTAAAAGTGCTACTTTCTTCCTCCCAATTTATGTGGCACTTTTTTGATTTTAAGATTCAAACAAATCTATTTTTTACCGTAAATTTTTCATGTATCTTTTAAATATTTTGAATTGTCAATTATTCTGACTTATAGTACGTTGTTTATAAATATATAAATTTCATTTAATTTTTTTTTGAAGATTTCATATGCAAATTTCTAGTCAAACTTAAGCGGTTTGACTCTGAAAAATTACAAAGTGACACAAATTGAGACAGAGAGAGTTTTTTTTTTTTTTTGTGGTGTGAGATAGATAAGTAAGGATCTGTTTGGAAAGTCACCTGGTAATTGAAATTGGTGTAATTACTAGAGAAGTAATTACCAGCCTAGTAATTACACAGTCTAGTAATTACACTGACCTGTTTGTTTGCCTCAGTGTAATTACACTGTAAGTACACATGTCCTGTTTAGATGCCACAATGTAATTACACATATTCTGTTTGGACTTTGGATGCACAATTGCAATCATAAAATTATATTAAATTTTAAAAATAAAAATTAATTATTTAAAATTTATACTAGACAAATAAGAAACTTTATAAATAATATTAAATTAAATATTTAAGATATATATTAATTAATAAACATATGTTCTTAACTAATATTATGAAAATATAATTGATTTATATTTTTTCAAATTAATATATTTCAATTGAATTGATCATAAAAACTAAAAGTATGAAGTTTCTACGAACATCGTGAAATTCATGTTTGATAAAAAGATTAATATATAAATAAAATTTCATAAATTATTAAAATGTTTGACAAAAAGATAATCTAATTAAAAAATGAATTGCAATATGAATTCAATATTATTAAAACAAATGAAACTGAAAATATAACATAAGTTATAAATTCAAAACAAAAAATTTAACATAATACTCTTATCGCAAATTTCAACATAGCATACATAA
>JAJONR010014258.1:0-18252 GCA_029582245.1 Solanum etuberosum
ATAATAATTTTATTTTTATTTTTAAGGAAATAGAAGAATTACAAAAAATCTGTTCTTTAATTTATCTTATAGTTAATATTTAAGTAGTATTTTTATTGGTTGTTATTTTCAAAAAATGAAAATCCAAAAAGAAAATTAAACTTAGTGGCATGTTGCAACATGGAAAATTTCATATCAATCTTAATCAGAAGCATATTCCATGGGTGAGGAGAGTATTGCATTCTTCCTCTCAATTTTTTTTGAAGCAAGACCCTCTTGAAAAATGGGTTATGCACGACCCTCCTGAAAAATGAAATTAAGCAGGCTCCTTTTGAAACATGATATTTAATATACCAAGAATTCTTGGAAAATGTAACTTTATTTAGCAGTACCGAGTAGGAAAAAATGGGACTAACTATCCGTCTGGAAAATTAGACTTATTTTAGCAGACCCTCTTAGAAAATGAGATTTAATTTAGCTGAACGATCTTGAAAAAAGAGAATTAGCAAGACCCTCTTGGAAAATAGGATGTAATTTAGCATGACCATTTTGAAAAATGTGATTTAATTTAGCAGGACCATTCTAGAAAATAAGATAAGTAGGACCTCCTGGAAAATGATATTTAGCCGCAGAGCCTCGTGGAAAATGAGATTTAGTTTAGCAAGATCCTCGTGGAAAATGAGATTTCGAGAGACCTCCTGAAAAATGGAATTTTGTTTAACAAGACACTCCTGGAAAATTAAAATAGTAGAACCATCCTAGAAAACTAGATTTAGTTTACCAGGACCCTCTTGGAAAATGAGACTTAGTTTAGCAAGACCCACTTGAAAAATGAGATTAGCAGAACTCTCTTGGAAAATGAGATTTAGCAGGACCCTCCTAAAATATGGAATTTAGCTTAGTAGAACCCTCTAGGAAATGGGATGTAGCAGGGTTCTCTTGGAAAATTGGATGTAGCAGGGACCTGTTGGAAAATAGGATTTAGTTTAGCAGTACCTTCTTGGAAAATTGGATTCGCATGACCCTCTTTGAAAATGGTATTTAGTATAGCAAGACCCTCTTGGAAAATGAGATTAACAAGACCCTCTTGGAAAATGATATTTAATTTAGTAGGACCCTCCTAGAAAATAGGATTAGCAGGACCCCCCCCCCCTCAAAAAATGGAATTTTGCAGGATCCTCTTGGAAAATGTGATTAACAGGACTCTCCTAGAAAATGAGTTTTAGAAAGACCCTCGTGAAAAATGAAATTGGTGGGACCCTCCTAGAAAATTGGATTAGCAAGAGCCTTCTTAAAAATGGGATTTAACAGGACCCTCCTTAAAAAATTGACTAGCACGACCCTCTTAGAAAACGGAATTAGCAAAACCTACCTAGAAAATGAAATTTAGTAGGACCCTCTTGGAAAATGGGATTAATAGGAACCTCATTTGAAAAATGGATTAGTAAGACTCTCCTACAAAATGGAACTTAATTTAGTAGGACTCTTTTGAAAAATGAGATTTGCAGGACCCACCTAGAAAATGAAACTAGTAAGACACTCCTGGAAAAATTGAGATTTAATTTAGAAGAATTTCTCCTGAATCAACGGATTTTTGTAACATAGCTTTAAGAAGAATGGAGTTTACTTTTAATAATCTAAAGCCTTGTGGATGCGTTGCAACTAAGCTCGAGTGTCGTTTAAAGTCATGATACACAATCTAAGCACCATATTTGATTCATAATCACAAGTTTTTCTTATTTAAACTAGTGCAAAACATTGATCTCATGAACCCTTCTAGAAAATAAGGACAATCAAAATTTCAAGCTTTAGAGCTCGCTTAAAGAACAAAGTCAACTTTCAATTTTAAGTAGCAGGAGCCCGCTTGAGAATAGGGTTTACTTCCAAGTTCAACTTAGATAGAAATGCCTATCTCACCACTCGAGAAGACATGAAGATTCAAGAGAAATTACATAGATAGGATCTTGTACTTGTATTGTTAGTTTTTGGTCTTTTATTTTAATGTAACAATTGGACTCGCAACGGGAGCCTCGTCGGGACTTCATTCAACCTCAAACTCATCTCATCATTCTATTGTTTTGAAATACACATGACCTGATTTTCTTATGACCCGGGAAATGTTAGTTATCAAAATTAGGACTCAGTAACATATTTTATTCCCCCTTTCATATAATGGTCGGGTCAAAACATGTCTCACTGTCTACTTCTTTGTTTGAAAACTCCTCATGTTTCCGGTCAAAGATGGACAAACAGTAGACACAAGATTTTTGACCTTTCTCAAGTTTAAACCCATATTTCAATTTTAAATCTAATTTTATTTCAATTTTCATTTTATTTTGTAAGTATATTTTACTTGAGAAAATTGAAAGCACAAAAATAGTCACTTTTAGATAATACTTTTGTTTTTTATTTTCAAGGAAATAGAAAAACTACAAAAAATATGTTCTTAAAATTTTCTTATATTTAATATTATAGTGGTATTTTTATAGTTGGTTATTTTCAAAAAATGAAAATCCTGAAAAAAGATCAAACGTAGTGGCATATTGCCACTTGGAAAGTTTGATCTCAATCTTAATCAAAAGCATATTTCATGGGAGAGGAGAATATTCCATTCTTCCCCTCTATTTGATAATATCAAAAATCTATAATGACATTTTGGGAAGGATAGAACTATAAGAGAATTTTGAGAAGGATACTAAACCCTAGATATTTTTTTTGAAAAAATAAATAAAAATGAGGCCTGTAAAGCCTCTTTTATTAAAAACACAAAAAAGTATAATATACAATATCTATCAAAAATTCAAAACAACAAAAATGTGAAAGAAAAATATAAAATTAAAATAAGCAACCAAGGAAAATGGAGGGTCATCTTCTCCAAGCATCAACATCGAAGAGCTCCGACCATCAGCCGCCAGAGAGATCAAAATCACCTTCCCAATTTCAAATCTACTCATCGTAAGCTAAATCAGTTTGTAGATCGGGAGAACTTCAAGTTTTTTGGCTTCTACCTTTATCTTCTGGACGCAAACTTGACTCCAAAGATTTAATCTATGGAGATCGCCTCTCAATCTTATAAGATGACCTCTTGGGTTCCATTTTTAATTTTTGTGCTGCTATAAAATGCTTCAGGTAAGACTTGATAAGCATTATATATGAATTAGAATTCCTTTTCTCTAGTTTAATCTTTGATGGATTGAATCCCTTAAAGAGATTAATACCACCATCTTAAATTTAGACCTTTGAATTAGAAAACTAACTCAATTTTGCTTATATAATTTAATTATGGGACTGCAAAACCTTTTAGAGAAATTGGATTTGTGGAGGAAGCAAATAGGAGCTATCAACAATCGAATGCACCACTAATAACTTTTGAGTCCTGATTTTGTACCACTTTGGAAACATCTATGCTCTCACCAGGTGCGTGATACTATTAACAACCCGAAATAGCGTCAGACTTTAAAAGTTTGTTATAGTTATGCTTCTATTGTGAACTCCTGTGTGTTTCTTTTGGAATACTTGTATATCTGACTATTAGTTTGTAATTGACATGTGAGAATCTAGTTAGCACTCTGAGAGTCTGTCTGCTTGATCCTTATGGATGGAGTGTTACATTTGTCAAGATTTATTATCTTCTTGGCTATTGTTGGGACTTCCTGAAAAGAACTGAACTCATAAGTACCTGCAAAAACAAAAACTAGGTTATCAAAAAAATCAACAAGAGTATTTCCCTCCCTAAATGAGTGGTGTACTCTTACTGATATAGTATTACTGATTCTATTAATGGAGTTGACTTCCATTTTCACACTCCAGGGTGAATCCCGCTCTCCATTTATAAGAATATTAACCATCGACAAAAAATCAGTCTCTATAATAATCTGATGAAAATGTTTATCTAAACAGTATTGCAGACCCTCTCTAATAGTAATTGCCTAAGCCACCAACTTAGAAGAATCAACCAACTTCACACTGTTAGCCCTACTAGATTACCACTATGATCTCTCACACAGAAAGAAGCTGAACTAGGACCAGGATTACCCTTGAAAGCCCCATCAATGTTATATTTTAACCATCCAGAAGGAGGAGGATACCATCAAATAATTTTGTGACGAAAACTTGGCCTGTAGCTATTAAGTTGAGCAACTATCCGAGGCCAAGTTTGTAGACTATTCATAACCCAATCAAGCCTCAATTTGCAAACTTATAAATGTGAGAATTAATTTCTGAGATGATCTTGCCTCTAGAATAAGAGCCTCCATGTAATACTGTGTTTATCCTCTTCCAAAGAACCCATAGTATGAGAATTTGAATGGCCTGATACACCTCTTTTAGTCTGTAATTCCCATGAGTATCCCACCATTTTTGGAAAGTCTGTCTCACCTGTATTAGAGGTCATGCGATCCTTGCTGCCGGATCGTAGTACCTCCACACACAAGAGGCCAATTCACCTTGTAAGAAAAAGTGTTCAATAGTTTCTCCAGCAGGATCTGAGAAACAAGTGCAAAGTTGAGAAATATTAGGATTCCACGTAGCCATAACTGCTGCAAAAGGAACTTTAGCAGTCCAAACTCCAACCAAAGAAATTAATCTTGAAAGGTGAAACTTTCCCCCAAATATGTTTAAAAGAGTCTTCAGGTGTTGCCTTGTTTCTTAAAATTTCCCAGGCACTCTTAATTGATATGATGTTACGTAATTTGTGCTTTCTAATCGTCTTAATCAAGTTTGAATGCTTTCTTTTATTTATTAATTTGATTTAGAATGTTAGTACGAGAATTTTTGGGCCAAATTATGTATAAGTTTAATTAATTACCAATTAATGTGAAAAGATGGACAAATAATTGTTCCCGACTTAGTGAAGTAATTGCTTGAAGTTTTAAGATCTAGGGAATGTGTGCATAATAAATCATCTTAACTAAGGTCGCAACTTACATGTCTTTATCAAATCCCTTTAAAAAACTATACATCTTATTATAAAGAATGAGAACAACTTACCAAGAATTTTTTTTAAAAAAACTAAAGCTTCATGTATATTGATAAAAATAAAATATTGGACCAAGGTCCAAAAATATATCAGGTGGAATAGGCCCACAAACTAGGCCAACTAGATTAGGAAAAAAATGAAATCATATTAGAATAGGCTTCAACGGGTGTCTTTGCATTTTCTTGCTTCCTATGGTCTCGCTGGAGCTGATGCATCTCTAGAGACTTTTGTGACCCTTAACTTGATGCACTCAGTTTCCATATTTTTCCTTCAAACTTATTCTGGCTATGTATCTCTAATATACTCCTCTTTCGATCGCATTTTCTTCTCCTTTTCATAAGATCAATTATATGTATCCTTACAAGATTAATACCATCGTCTTATGAATAGAAAACATAACAAACATAAACTACATGGTTAAATTTCTCCATTTATTGATACAACCGAAGCAAATGTGACTAGTTATAAATTTGGATTTGCAGAAACCTATATTTACAATCGAGGTCTATTTTTCTTCTCTTATAAGATATGAAAACCTAAAGAAGGAAATTTCATTTATAAATCTTCACTTATTAATTGCATTTTCTTCTCCGAAGCAATCAACAAATTATCTCCACTCATTTCTTATTTGTCAAAACTTAGTCTGATAGTTTTGTTTGTGTTGAGTAGTTTTCTAGAGTTTTATTAATGGCGTCGAGAGAAACACCATCAAACAATCTTTTATGGGGGGGGGGTAGTATTACCCCTGATATCATCGATGTTGCCCTAATGTCTTTGTTCTAGAACTTGGCCTGTTTGATAAGGTAACGACATATACCTCTCGCGGTTATGGATTTATCAATTTTAGAAACATCAACGACTCCAAGAAGACTAAAGACGCGCTGCAAGGATTCTTCTTTCATGGAAATACTCTTAGGATAGAATTTGCTAAGCCAGTTTAGAGATAAACAAAAACACAAACCGGCTTAGCGAATTCGATCCTAAGAGGATTTTCATGAAAGAAGGATCGTTGGAGTGCATCTTTAGCCTCCTTGGAGTCGTTGATATTTCTAAAATTGATAAAATTGAACCCGTGAGAGGTATATGTGGTTACTCAATAAACCGGGCCAAAGTTCTAGATCAGAGACATTAGTCCAACATCAAGGTAATATTACCGACCCATGAAAGATTGTTTGATTGTGTTTCTCCCGGCAACATAAATAAAACCCTAGAAAATTAGTTAACAGAAACAAAACTATCAAACTGAGATTTGGGCAAATGAGAAAAGAAAGAAAATAAGTCATCTATTGCGGTGGAAAAGAAAAAGGCAATTAAGTAAGTGAAGTATTGTAAATGACGTTTCCTTCTTTGTGTTTTTGTATCTTATAGGAGAAGGATAATTCACAATAGGTATCGGTTATAAACATAGGACTATGTGAATCCAAAGTTATAACTGGTCACAACTGCTCCAGTTATATCAATAAATGGATAAATTTAACTCTCTAATTTATATTTTCTTTCGTTTCTATCCAAGACATTTGTTTCTTGGTAAGTTGTTCTATTTTTTTTATATATATAATAAGAGATGTTCTTTGAATTTTGTTTGTTTTATAAAGCACTGTGTCATGACCCGCCACCTCATCATGCCACGTATGAACCACATGGCATAAAAATATCCATTTGGAAGCATAAGTATGCTAGAATTTATGGTAAGATTCTAGATCTATGAAGAACTTCTTGGAAAGACTCTAGAATATCAAGGAAGAATTCTTAAAAAGCCTTAGAATATTCTAGGCATGTATAGAATTGTAGAAGAAGGATTTATTTGTAAATATGTAGGGACTTATGTACCAATTATGATTTACAATTTAGTCCCTAAGTTAGTAGTATATATAGAGGGGAATCCATTTCTAAATTAACCAAGGAAATGCAAGCAATATTCCAAGCAATACAAAAGTCTCCTTTCAAACTCTCTTGTGGCTTTCTTCATTATCTTAGTGATCTATGTTTGAAAAGGCTTACTTGAGATTACAAGATCGTGAAAGAATCATTGATTAAGTTGTCGAGTGCCGCAAAGAATGTTTAGTTAAAGTTCAAGTCCATGACAAAGTGGTATTAGAGCAAAGGTTGATACTAGGGGAATGGTAAATTAGAGAGACATTAACGTTGCTAGCACTACCAACGTCAGGTACGATGGTGGAAAGAAGCCCCAAAAATGGAGGAAGTATCTTATGAAGAATGAAGAATTGTTGTCCGGCCCTATAGCAAGTGATGCACTAACATCCCACTAACTTTTGTCCACTGAGGCAAATGATGATGAACGTTGGGAGCAGCCTGTAGACATTACACATAGAATGCAGTGGATTGCGAGGGTTGACACGGTAAGATAAACTATGGAGATTGTAGGCAGACACTTGAACGGGATGGATGATAAGTTTAAAACTCTTGAGGACTTTACCCATGAGGAGAACGATAATATCCGAAAAGAGTTAGAGGCGTGTAGGCATGCAGAATATGAGATGAAGCAAATCATCACTTACTTGGAGTGTCGGCTCATGAATGCATTAAGCACCATTGAAACCATGAATGCCGAGATTGAAACGCTCAAGGGAGGAATTAAAAATGGAGGATATGTGACATCAAATGGAGACAGGGAGGCTAAGATTGAGGCTCCCAAGCCACCAATGTTCAAAGGTGCTTGTGAAACACAAGAGGTAGAGAATTTCCTTTGGAATTTGGAGAATTACTTCAAGTGCAATGAAGTGAACAGCGAAGATAACAATATCAACACCGCCATATTGTATCTCTCGCAGATGGACATGCTTTCATGGAAGCGAAAGGAGTCCGAGATAGGGAAGGGGATTTTCACCATCAAAACATGGGAGAAACTCCAAGTATAGTTAAAGAAGACTTTCTTCCCCCAACAACGTAATCTATGAGGCAAAGCACAAGTTTATGGAGTTGATGTAGATATGTATCATATGAGAATATGTGAAGGAGTTCACCACTCTCAAGATTCAGATTCCTAACCTCACGAATAACGATATGTTGTTTCATTTCATGGATGGGCTACAAAATTGGGCTTGAACAGAGTTGGAGCACCGAAAAGTTAGGACTATTGATGAACCCATCACACAGGACAAAGATTTAATAGATTTAATCATGACAGAGGAAGAGGAGAAGAGATGAGAGATACTAATGACCAAGGTGGTGGTTATCATGGTTAAAGTAAGGAGCAACAACTACATCCCAAAAATAATGACACCTATAAGTCTGATAGAAAGAAGTTTGGACGTCAAAGTCATGCTGACAGGAAGACACAGACTACAAAGGGAAATGGTTGCTACATATACGATGAGCTGCATGACTATGCAAGATGCCCTGGACTAAAGAACATTGGTGACATATTTCGGGAATGAAAGGAGAAATATGCATAAGAACTAGGGCAAGGTTCAGACAAAACACAGTTGGCCCTGTTGAATTATGCGGAGCTATTGCAAAAAAATCAGAGAAGATGAAAGAATATGGTGCATAGTATGTAGACATCATGATCAATGGATGACCCGCTCGTTCTATGTTCGACATAGGTGCAGAGGACAACATCATGTCCAAGAATGCATTAAAAAAGTTGGGGTTGAGTTACAATCCAAGTTACACCCACCTAAAGACAGTCAATACACCACCGACTTCCTTATATGGATTTGCTCATGGAGTAAGCATTACGCTAGGCATGTGGCAAGGTAAAACACACTTTACTGCCACTCCTTTAGATATCTTTGACATAATTCTTGTGAAAGAGTTCTTCCAGAAATGTCACACGATGATGTATCCATACCTCCAACGACTCTTTGTCATGGATCAAGAAGGATCATGTATGGTTCCCCTGATTAAGATACCAAAGATAGAAGGACGAGCTCAACTATCGGCCATGCAGCTCATGATGGATGTTAAGAAGTGGGAGCGACGTTCAAAACCACCATTGAGAGTGTGACTAAAAAAAGTGGTATAGCAATATTGCCACCATGTATAGAGAAAGTTCTAAAAGAGAATAAAGATGTAATGTCTGAGGAGTAACACAAGGGCATTGATCAAGTCAATGTTCTACTGGGCTTGCATACGAGAAGGGAAGATTCAATTGTTCATACAACACTAATACGCTACGGTTGTCGCAATATTAGGTAGGGGAGAGTGTCATGACTCACTACCTCATCATGGCACATAAGCGCCATGTGGCATATAATTATCCATTTGGACGCATAAGTATTCTAGAATATATCGAAAGATTCTAGAGCCATGAAGAACTTCTTGGAAAGACTCTAGAATATCTAGGAAGAATTCTTGAAAAGCCTTATAATATTCTAGGCATGTAGAGAATTCTATAAGAAGGGTTTGTTTGTAAATGTGTAGGGACTTATGTAGGAATTATGATTTACACTTTATCCCCTAAGTTAGTTGTATAAATAGAGGTGCATCCATTTGTAAATCAACCAAACAAAATCAAGCAATCTTAACAATACAAAAGTCTCCTTACAAACTCTCTTGTGTCTTTATTTATTCTCTTTGCGGTCTAAGTTTGGAAAGACTTACTTGAGCTTACAAGATTGTGAAAGAATCGTGAGTAAGTGTTGAGTGTCGCACGGAGTGTTTAGTTAAAGTCTAAGTCCGTGACAAGTTGTTGACCATTTTGGCAATTTATATGTTGGCCAATGGTTAAAAGAGGGAAATATGACCTTCCACTATCACAACTCAAATTCAAGGATCGTGATTTACCTTTTCGTGAGAAATTACTCATATCAAGTGAACCAATATTCATTTTAGATAAGTACCAAATATTAATTAAAAAATTCCTATAACAAGAGATTCCTAATAATCCTTATAACCAACCGAGAAACAATTCAACCAACAAAAATATCCACAACCATCATCAACTTTTGCAACCCCAACACAATTTCTTGAACTCAGGTACCATAAAAACTCTACGTATGAGTCAAAATATTTATCAGTATCTAGAAAGAAGAACACAATGTTGAACCCGAAAACAACATCTAAATAATTTTAGTCAACTTGTATAACCCCGTTCTGGCTGAGCAGTTGACAACATCAGGCCTGCAAAAAGAAAAATATCAGCACTTGAATGTAGCTGAAAAAATCCATACAAAATAGTTAACTTATATAAGAATTATATATACTGTGCTTATAAAAAGAAAGATCAAAGATACATATATTTTTTCCTAAAAAAATTTCTTGACACAATTTTTGAATGAGTTTCATAAGAAATTCTGTCAAATCATTCTTACATCTCAGATTTTATACTTTCCCTGATAGGAACAAAGAAAACACGACACAGAGGTGTTACATTCCTGGTGATATTGCCAAGCCACATATAGTAATGGCCAGAATGGTTCTATCTAAGATAAATTCTTGAATCATTGTTATTTGCCTTATTGACTACAACATGACTTGAAGGAACATTGCTTCCAAATGGACCCAAACAATATTGTTGATCCAACACTGGACGTCGATCATTTGTTCTTTTATGAAGATAAAAACTATCATTTGGCTTATCAATCCTCGATCTATTAGCTGCCAATTTAAGTTGGCTAGAATTAATAGTTATTGGTCTTGAAATAACATGTGAAACCAGCTTTGCATACTCAAAGGTCTAGTTGGAATGTCAGGACCATAAGATGGCAAACGTCCAGATACATTTGAGACCAACATATCTGGATGTTTGCCACGCTATGGTTCTGACAACCCAACTCGACCTTTGAGTATGCAAAGAAGTTTAACAGTGTTATTTCAAGACCAGTAATTACTGGTTGTAGCCAACTTTAAAGGGAAAATGTAATATCGAGGATCGAATGGGAAAATGATAGTTCTTATCCTCATAAAAGAACAAGTAATCGAGATCCTGTGTTGGATGAACAATATGGTTTGGGTCAATTTGGTAGAAATGTTCCTTCAGGTCTTGTAAGAGTCATTCAAGAAAACAATGGCGATGCAAGAATTTCTCCAGGACAACACTATTCTGGCCATGACTATATATGGTATGGTATTATCACCAATAATGGAACATATGTGTGTCGTGTTGTCTATGTTCCTATCAGGGAAAGTATAGAATCTGGGATGTATGTATAACTTAAAATATTTTTTTATGAAACTGATTCCTAAATTGTGTCAAGAAAAGTTGTTAGCAGAGAATATATGAATGTTGGATCTTTCATTGGATTAGCACAGTATAAATAATTCTTATAAAAGTTAACTATTTGGTATGGATCTTGTCAGCTACATTGAAGTGCTGAAATTTTTCTTTTGGCAGCCCTGATGTAGTCAATTGCTCAACCGAAACGAGGTTAGACAATTTGACTAAACACTACAGAGGTTGTTGCCAGGTTAACCATTGTATTCTTCTTGCCTAATACTGACAAAGATTTTTCCTCGTTTGTAGATTTTTTGAGGTACTTGAGTTCAAGAGATCGCGTTGGGGTTGCGAAACATGGTGATTGAACCAACATGTTCTTGGTGGCACCGTCAGACTTTATTAGGAAGGTTTTGAAAGTTGATGGTCCGACATGTCCTTATGGTGTTTTTCTAATGTTTGCACCTAATGGCACATCCTTACCATCATAGTCTTATCAACCTTGATACGTGGATGAACAAGAGATAACATCCTCTCAGGTTTCCCAAGCAAGGTCCTTTTTAACAAATGACCTTATTACAAGCTTAAGTAATTTTCAGCCATCAAGTAGTGTGGTAGGAACTGCGGGAGATATGTTGATAGGTAGCTTTATCTCGAAACATATGAAGATGCTGGGATAGCTCATGGCAGCAGATGTTTTAGTGGTGTTCTGTTTTGAATTTTGGAATTCAATTTTCTCTTTGTTTAACTTTCTGTTGTCTCTCTTTTCTTTTTCTTTCCTTAATTCTTGTTTAACCATTTAGTATTCCGTACTCAATAGTTCTATTAATGATCACAATGTGTAGGACATATTAAAGAAAAAATTCCCTCACTAGGAATTTCTATGGTCTTAGGGCTCGAGACCTCTTATTATGGGTGGAAGAAATCCATCCATCCCTTAACCAAATGAATTATAATTGTTGAAATTTGGAAAAGTCTTTTGCAGTCCTCAAATATCTTGATGTAAAATTATTTTTTTGATTTTTTCGAGCTTAAAATGATCTAAACATAGTGTTCTTATTACGGAAAGTGCCATGTCCCAAGTACTATCTATCTCTAAGCTTGGATAACATTTCTTATTTTGTACCCCCTACATGTCAAATTATCTAGCGTAATTTTTTTTACAAAACTTAAGAAACATCCATGAGAATTGATTTTTGACTATTTTATCCTTATTTATGTCTGAGATATCATTTCTCTTCATTGAATATTATATATTTATGTGTCGTCTTTACATAATTGAGTTGTTTGTAGTCTTAAAGAAAAATTAAATTAAATGAAAAAATATACTTAATTTTGTCGTGCGCTTCTACAATGACAAATAATTTGAAACAATTATTTTCAGAAACCATGAAAAATACTTGCAATGTAATGGTTGATTATTTTTCAAAATTCTGTGACATAAGGTACTGGCAATGTAATGGTTTGAGCATCTGCATAATCAAGTTTTTATTTCCATTTAAGGCAGCAGCTGATATCTATGAAGTATACACAATTTCCTTGTTCCACATCTGACTAAGCTAATACGTAGACAGCTGAAAACTGCTACATTAATGGATGCATGTTAACCTGTTAAAGCATACCTATCTTGGCCTTTTGGCTAAGATCAAGTGTAGTATTTATTCTTATCAGTTTAATATCTGATATGTGGTCCATCGGTTCACGTGATATCAACTTATTTTTTAAGGGGGAGGGTCCTTCCAGATAGCTTGCTATATGGACCTTTGCGTCTCTCCTAGGTGTTGCACTACAGCCCAGGCCTGGCGTACCCCAGCAATTCTAGTCCAATTGTTTTTCATCTGGAAATGGAAATAGAAATATAGCCTAATCTTTTTGTTACTCGTTACAAATGATTTATACTCATAGTTGTGTGTAACTTACAAAAAAAATCTCATGGAAATTAAAGGCAACATCTCTCCACCTAAAACATATAAATCCCATCAATCTTTGTTTAATTTCCAAGAAAATTTAGTTGGTAGACAATATGAATCATTAGTTATTTATGTTACTTTATGATCACTCGAGGAAAAAACTAATTTGCTTGTAGAATCAACAACCATTATTGGATATTTGTTTGTGTTGCAAAAACGAAACATGTGTAGTTTGAGAAATTAGTAATGGAAAAAGCACAAACACAGAGATTAAAGTAAAAGAAGATACAATTTGTCTAGCATCCACAGTGTGAGTCCCCTCACGCACCCAGTGTGTCTACATGATGTCAGGATTTAAGGGATTGTAAAAACATAAAAAATCTATTCATTCATACATCCTATCAATTATTCACGATCGTAGAATTACATCATTTTTACATAAAATTAATAACTATAGTAATTCAATTAAGAATATATACCCGAATAAGCTATAGTGTTCTTCGAGAATCATAACTTGAATTGAGCGGAAGTCTTTTCTTAATTGTTCTTTAGAAGTAGTTTCTCTCCCTTGCCTTACACTTTTAGAATAGTTTTAATGGATAAGATTAAAATTAAAGGCTGAGAGAGGACCCTTTTTAATCTTGAGAGTTTGAGACGTTATTCCCATCTTCCATCATTGTTAGTAGTGAATATGGGTAGTTTTAAAATAAGGTAACTTCCCCATTTTTATGGTTAGTTTAAAGTTACTAGGTAACTTCCTCATCACTATGGGTAGTTTAAAACTACTAGGTAACTTCCCCATACGGGTTTCGTATTTAACTTATTTTAATTATGTGGGCCATAGAAATTTACATTCTCCCATTTGGCGCACGATCTTTAACTTAATGGTTTAATATGAATGTTAATCGTCTCTTCATCTTCTTGCTTCCTATGGTCCCTCTGGACCTCAGACTCGTATCTCTTGCTGAAACTTTGTGACCCTCAACTTGATGCACTCAGTTTTCATATTTTTCCTTCAAGCTCTTTCAAGTTATGTATTGCTGATACACTCCTCTTTTAATAGAATTTTCTTATCCATTTCTTAAGATTGATGGATTGAATCCTTTCAAGATTAATACCACCATTTTATGAATAAAAAAGAAAACAAACATAAACTAAAGGGTTAAATTTGTCCATTTATTAATATAACTGAAGCACATATGACTAGTTATAAATTTGGATTCGCATAATCCTATATTTACAGTCGATGTCTATTGCCTTGTCCTATAAGATATGAAAACCTAAATAAGGAAATAATATTTACAAAACTTCACTTATTAATTGCCTTTTCTTCTCTATCGCAATCAATAAATTATCTCCTCTCTTTTCTCATTTGCACAAATTTCAGTCTAATAGTTTTGTTTGTGTTGAGTAGTTTTCTAGGGTTTTATTGATGGCGCCGAGAGAAACAATATCAAACGATCTTCTTTGGGTGCGTAATATTACCCCTAACATTATCGTTGTTTCCCTAATGTCTTGTTTCAAGACTTTGATCTGTTTGATCGCGGGTTTGGGTTTATTAATTTTAGAAAGATCAATGTCTCCAAGGAGGCTAAAGACGCGCTCCAAGGATGCTACTTTCATGCAACTCCTCTTAGGATCGAATTCGCTAAGCAGACTTAGAGATAAACAAAAATAAAAACCAGGTAAAAAGATGACGCATATGCTTCTTTTCGTATGTGGCAATTATGAAAAGATGATACATATATAGAGAAAACATTCAATGAAGAGAAATGATCTCAAGACATTAATAAGGATAAAAGAGTCAAAAATCCCTTCTCATGGATCTTTCGTAAGGGGTGTGTAAAAAAATCACGTCAGAGAAGTTGAAATATAGAGGTACAAAACAAGAAGTGTTAAACATGCTTTGAGATAGATAGTATTTTGGACTTAAACAATTTCCATAGTAAGAACACTCTGTTAGACCTTTTTATGCTTGAACAAATCCAGAAACAATTCTCTGAATTTCGAAATATAAATTTACTTCAAGATATTTGTGGACTTTCAAACACTTTTTCAAGTTCGAGATATTATAGATTCATCTTTTTAAGGGATGGATGTATTTTTTTCCACCCTTAATCAGAGTTCTAGAGCCATAAGACCGTAGAAATTCCTAGTCGGGAGCATTTTCCCCCTCAATAAGTCCTACATATCATAAGGGTTAATTGAACAAATGAGTACAGAATAATAAATAGATAAACAAGAAAAATGAGACGTGATTATCAAACAAAACTTGAGGAAACCAAAAGAAAAGAGGAAGTTAAACCATGAGAAAATTGAATTCCAAAATTGAGAAAAAGAGAGTTCTTCAATACAGAATACCACTAAAACATCTGGTGCCATGAGCTATCCCAGCATCTTGATGTCTTCCAAAGTAAAACTGTCGATCAACATATCTCCAAGACTATGACACAACAGTAACATCCAATGTAGGCATACCAGCTGAAGATCCTGCAATTCGTTCACCGCTACTTGATGGCTGAAAATTACTTAGACTTGTAACAAGGTCATTTGTTAAAAAGGACCTTGTTTGGGAAACCTGAGAGAGTGTTATCTCTAGTGCATCCACGTATCGAGGGTGATAGGACTCTGGTGGCTAGGATATACCACTAGGAGTATGAGGTGCAGATTTTAGAACAAAATCATAAATACATGCCGGACCATCAACTATTAAAACCTTCCTAATGAAGTTTGAAGGTGGCACTAAGAACATGTTGGTTCCATCATTATTTTTTGCAACCCCAACACGATCTCTTGAACTGAAGTACCTCAAAAACATTGCGTATGAAGCAAAATCTTTATCAATATCTCTGGCAAGAAAAACACAATGATGATCCCGACAACAACATCTTAATAGTGTTTAGTCGACTTGTCTAACCCCGTTCCGTCTAAGTTGTTGATTACATCAGGGCTAAAAAAAAATAATACAAGCAATTGAATGTAGCTGAAAAAATCCATACAAAATATTTAACTTATATAAGAATTATATATACTGTGCGAATTCAAAGAAAGATCAAAGATGCATATATTATATGCTAACAACTTCTCTTGACTCAATTTTGGAATTAATTTCATAAGAAATTCTGTCAAATCATACTTCCATCTCAGATTCTATACTTTCTCCGATAGGAACACAGAAAGCAAGACACACCTATGTACCATTCATGGCGATAATGCCACGCCATATATAGTCATGGAAAGAATGGTGATCTCCAAGAGAAATTATGGCATCACTGTTATTTGCTTGGTTGACTATAACAGGACCTGCTGGGACATTGCTTCCGAATGAATCGAAACCCTATTGTTCATTTAACACAAAACCTCGATCACTTGTTCTTTTATGAGGGTAAGATCTATCATTTGCCACTATCAATCCTCGATCTTTTAACTTCCTCTTTAAGTTGGCTAGAATCAGTAGTTACAGGTCTTTAAATAACAGGGTGAATCGTGCCTTTCATACTCAAAGGTCTAGCTGGAATGTTAGGACCATAAGATGGAAAACGTTCAAATACATTTGAGGCCAACAAAGGGTGCCTCATCCAGCACAAATAACTTTGTTGGCCTCAAATGTATCTGGATGTTTGCCATCTTATGGTCCTAACATCCCAGCTAGACCATTGAGTATGCAGGGCAGGTTTCACCCTGTTATTTCAGGACCAATGACTATTAATTCTAGCCAACTTATACGGCAAGCTAAAAGATCTAGGATTGATGGGGCAAATGATAGTTCTTATCCTCATAAAATAAAAAGTGGTCTAGGTCTTGTGTTGGATAAACAGTATGTTTTGGGTTCATTTAGAAGAAATGTCCCTTCAGGTCCCGTTATAGTCAATCAAGCAAATAACAGTGATGCACGAATTTCTCTTGGACATCACCATTCTGGCCAGGACTATATTTGGCGTGGCATTATTGCCAAGAATGGAACATGTGCGTGTTGTACTTTTTATGCTCCTATCGAGGAAAGCATAGAATCTGAGATGTAAGTATGATTTGATAGAATTTTTTATGAAACTCCTTCATAAATTTTGTCAAGAAAATCTCTTAGCACAATATATATGCATGTTTGATCTTTCTTTAGATTAGAACAGTATGTAAAATTCTTATATAAGTTAACTATTTTGTGTGTATTTTTTCAACTAGTTTAAAGTGCTGACATTTTTCTTTTTGCAACCCTGATGTAGTCAACTGCGCAGCCAAAACAGGGCTAGATTTATGTATAAGTTTAATTAATCATATCATATCATATCTATATTACCTTAAAAGTATGAATTCTTAACTATAATGTTAAATTACTAAAATATCCCTAACTTAGGTTGTGACTTTTTCGATGAGTTGTAACTATTTTCAAAGAGTTGTGATTTTTCGATGATTTATGACTTGTCCAAAGAGTGGTGACTTTTTCAATAAGTTGTGACTTGTCGGAAACATCATGACTTTTCAGATAAGACACAAAAAATACTTGTTCATACTACCCTTTGTTGACTATAAATACAGGACTTCCTCTCATTTTTAAACCACAATTTTTTTTAATCTTCTACTATTATTCTTCTTGCAATTTTAAATTTTTTGTGTGTTTTATTGTCATTGGGTGAGTTTAAAGTTTAGCGAAATATGAGGTACCACTATTCTGATCAAGTAAATCGTTCTATCCTAACAAGGTATATTCCATAATATCGAGTACTTGAGGAAAATAATTTTGATGATAAAATAATTATTTTTTTGCTTAATATATACATTAGTATGTAATTGTCACTCCCCGAGCCTACACCCTAGGCGGGACTGGCACTCGAGAACCATTGCTGGCCCCAAGGGAACCCTTGGCCTGGTTTACTTACTCAGCGGAAGTCTTAAACACAAGAAATAGTCTCAAAGGATAACTCATGCAAATGTCTTTAAGAAATATTAAACTTAGCCAAAATGGCAACTCAAGTCTCAGCCATTAAAACAGGAAATAGAAAACTCAAGAACTAACATATGACTGTCTATGAAGCCTCTAAACAACTGAGATGGATGTCGGGACAAGACCCATGATATCCTAATGAAACTAAAACTACTAAAAGCAATAAAAGGGATCCTCCGGAGGCAAGGAGGCTCACCAACAAGTCTGGAGCTCAACTAGAATCAACGATGCGCTGGATGCTGATCCTGGTTACCTGTGTCTGCATCATAAGAAGATGCAGGCCAAATGGCATCAGTACATTGAATGTACGAGTATGCGAGTTGGAATG
>JAJONR010014259.1:0-16389 GCA_029582245.1 Solanum etuberosum
ATTCTATCCTGGGAGGACATATTCCAAATCAAACCTCGGATACTAGAGGGGAATAATTTCCTTAAGGGGACACTGTACATTCAGTGGGCTTGATCTTCATTCTGTCTTAGTTTTTCAGATTCTGGTACGTTTTTTCCAGATTTTAGTTTGTGAATTAAATTCTGTTCTTCTGTTGTTCACTGGTTCAGCAAACTTTGGTAACTTCGTGTTTCTGCAAAGTTTGTTGTAATCAGTGGTGTTGTTTATATACACAGATTGGGTAACAGTTATTTCCTTAAACAAACAAAGGAGAGCAAAATCAGTAAATTTTTGTTACCAAAAACGAGTAAATTTTTATCAAAATTAAACATATAAGATTCTTTTTAAATTTTAACTAAAGAAAAAAATATCAATTAAGAGCAACCCATAAATTGATGTTATGTAAAATCAAGTAAAAGAAATAATTATATTAAAGGAAAGAAATAATTATGTAGCCCAAGTCAAGTATCAATATTTACACGTTATAATAATTTTATCATAATCAGAGCAAGTAAAAAAATCTGACAGGATTTATATACAACAAAATGAATCAATTTGAAAAATTAATTATGTAAACTTAGGCAGACAGAAAAATTATTCTAGATTTGAACAAATTGTAATAACTTAAATGCGAGACTAAATCGAGGCTTAATCAGCAATGAGAACTATTCACTACGGAAATCATATATCATATATATATATATATATATATATATAAAGTGAACCCTAAGCCCACCTACGTGGTGCCACCACAAATCAGAATTCCCTTTTAATTTATTTGTTTCCAAAACTAGCCTCCCATTTTCATGAAAAATTGTGACACTTTTATGAAAAGTTGTGACTTTTATGAAAAGTTGTAACTTTTATGAAGAGTTGCGATTTTTATGAAAAATTATGAGTTTTATGAAAAATTGTAACTTTTATGAAGAGTTGCGACTTTTATGAAAAATTGTGATTTTTATGAAAGGTTGTGACCTTTCCGAAGGGTGGTAACTTTTCCAAAGAGTTGAGTCATTTCCGATAAGGCACAATAAGCATTTGTTCACACTATTATTTGTTGTCTATAAATAGAGGGATTTTTTGTCACTATTATTTGTATGTTTTTTCCTGCTATAGGGTAGTCGAATTCAAATACATTAATTAAGTTTTTTATGAAGTTTATTTCATTTCTCAAAGTTTTCTTCCTCATATTTCATTGAGCTTAATCTTTACTATAAATCGTAGTGATTCATGTAACTATGACAATTTCTTTTTCCTATTTTTGACTTTTTTTTAACTCGGTTAAAAATTTCAGCAAGGATGATTGAAAATTGATCTTTTCTTTTGTCCATTTCTACAGGTTTCTTCATATAAAAAAAGAAAATTGATTGTAATTGCAATGCGACATTACTACTTTTGCACCTCTCAGTTCACAATTTATAACGCTGCTGAAATGGTTGAATTCATTACATTTGGTTCTTTAGTAAACAAAACATTTATTTCTGCCACTATTATTTGTAGGTTTTTTTCGCTATAGGGAGTCGAATTCAAATACATTAATTAAGCTTCTTATAAAGTGTGTTTCATTCCTCAAAGTTTTTTTCCTCCTATTTCATGAAGTTTAATCTTTTACTGTAAGTCATAGTAATTCATGTATCTATTGCAATTTCTTTTTGCTATTTTTGTGACGTTTTTTTGAAGTCTGTTAAAAATTCCAGTAAGGATGATTGAAAATTTATCTTTTATTTTGTCCCTTTCTATAGGTTTCCTCATATACTTTTTGGGAAAATTGCTTGTGGGTTGTGCTATATTAGATAGCACACAACAACAAGTATGTGATAACTAATACGGAACCAATAATGAAGTTTGTTAAAAGAACAAAACAGATTGCTCTCTTGCTTGCCACAATTAATATATTATTTTGATTGTTTTTCTTAGGTACAAAAATTTTGTATGCCATTGCACTCTTTCTAGAATATTAGTATAGAGACAGTTAGTCCACTTCTTTTATCGCAAGTTAATTAATTTGTCATATTTCTTCGTCTCTTCTTTTTGAACATAATAAGAGATCAAGTTTTCTTGAAACTAACAAATGTCCAAAATACACTATAACAAAAATATTTTTTATCGGCAATAAATATGCACATTAACAAAGAGTGCTAGAGAATTTACCGACATTAATTAATTGTCATTAGATTCAATGTTGCTATAGACTATAGGGACATTTATAGAGAGTACCAATTGCCTCTGAAAATACATATTTAGCAACGATTAAGCTATTAATTACCGTTAAAGATCTTTTTTTGGCTGTAGTGACAACTCTTTCTTTTGATAAATGTTAGTTTTTTTGATATAAAAGCAATAACTCTTTCTTTTGACTTCTTTCAATTAAATTTTTGAACTGTAAACTTGGGATACAGCCCGACAGACTATCTTTTTGAAAAATATGTTAAGCAACATGCATTTTTTTTCTTGATTGTTAGGAAAGTAAGGTCGTCTTCATTATTATTTATGGATATTTATGAGTTCAAGTGCACAAAAAATTATGTTGTGAGATTTTAATATGTTATGTGTCAAAATTGTGGTTTAGAATATCCAGTTGTGAACAGTTCCATTCAGATGCCACCTACTTCTTGGTTGATAATTGCATTATTTCTTTCGAACTGCATACTATAACCATAACAATAACTATGGTTCAATTCCAACTAAGTTGGGGCCGGTGATATGAAACCTAAGCAATAGTAATGACTATTTTCAGACAATGAGGAAAAACATTTATGATACTAACAATTTTAGGGTCATTTTAACATATACATGATACGACATACTATAATAAAAATTAGATTGATGGAGGTTCATAAGAAAGGAGCCGAAGGTCCTCCATTTGAATTTAGTTAATTATGTTCTTGTATGGACGTGATCCGCTTTACTTGGGAGTATTGTTGTTTGATGCTTTTTGGTCTCTTCTTTAACGTCTAATGTTGTTCTTTATAACTTTTTGGTATTTAGAAAATTTCATTACTTCTGACGAACTATTTCCATGGAGATTTTCTTACACTTCTTTCTGATATTTAAAATCTCTCTATGACTCATAATTTTTGTATAACAAAAACGAAAATTAAAAAGATATATCACTTTAAGATTTTGGAGGAACGCTTTGCCTAAAGATAAAATGTTCTTGACAATGTAGTGTATGTATCGAAAATACGAATATTACCGAATGATCGTATGTAAGCTTAATAAAATAGTTCAATTTCGTGCGAAGCACGGGTAATTTACCTAGTAATAAATTAAGTGGCTATCAGAATTAAAAGAATCAATTATTAATCAAAATTTACCAAATTAATCATGTACGAAAATTGTTCTACTACTTATAAGGAAGGAGAATAAGTCAACATAGAGAAACATGTATTAAGGCATCATTTAAGGTGAAGGTTGAATAAACTAACACACACCTAATGGAAGTTAGACCAATTTGAATAGAAAAATAGATTATAATTAGCAAGTGAGGAAAATAATTATTTTAGAGGCAATTAGGAAAAAATAAATATCACATTAAGTCTTACCAAATTGAATCAAGATCCTAGTTCACATTCAAATAAAGCTGAGTCAAAACTTTAAAAGGAAGAAATTAATCATAGTAACTGCTGAGAATTCAAATTAACCCAGAAATCATAATAGCCTATATTATATGAGTGCGGAAATCACAAGATTCACCATTTTGTTGAAAATAATTTTTGTTGCATGTCGTTAATTTTGGACTAAATTTTATGTAAATGAAAACTTGGGCGATATATAACCAACATGAATTGTGGTGCAATGGTGGGACTTTCAGGTCTCGGATTTGTGCCTTGGTACGGTGAAAATTCTATTGGAAGCATTTACCCAAAATGGACCCTTGAGTGCGCGATCCAAAGTGACGTAATAACAAATTGTAGTGTCCAAGTATAAAATCAAAGTCATATGTACATGAATTTAAGCACAGGAAGAACATGAATTTACAAATAAAGTAGCCCATATACATAATTAAGGTGTGACAATTTAAGACGAAAAATGAGTGAATCAACCTGCATGTTTCATATTTAACACCGACATACATAATGGTTGAATCTCTGCAAATTTGTAGCTTATGTATGACTAAATAAAGTGATTAAAGCATATATATCAATTAACTGATAAAATAATTTATAAACATGATGCAATTTTCCATGTATATCATGATACTTTCTTTAAGACGATAAGGATGACGTCTTAAGCTATGTTGTCTTAGGTCCATGATATGCCAAATTTAATCCTTAGGCTATGAGATGATGCCCGCAAAATATGAAAATGATGTCTATAAACCATGACGCCTTCAGAATAAGATAATCATAAATTTAATCCTTAGGTTATGAAATGATGTACGTGGGCCATGAAAATGATGCATTTAGACGATGACACCTTCGGAACAATAAATAATGATTAAAGAGAGTGTATCTATTTTTTTGATGCAATTCGGACTTTTAGCGATACTTGTAGCTTGATTCGGTAGAAACTCTATGTAGATATATTTCTTGGGGTCAATGTAGTTTGCGTAACTTGATTCAACAATAGCTCAATGCAAAGGTGATTTTCGGACTCAATACAATTCTCCAGCTTATTTTCATCTCTCGGACACAAAATAATTCTCGGGATCAATGTAACTCTCAAGTAGAATGCAGATTCTCTGGCACAATGCAATTCTTGGACACAATGCAATGTGATTCACAGGTTCAATGTTATTTCTCAAGCATGATATGATTCTCGGGCACAATGTAATTTTTGGGTATAATGAAATTTCTTGAGCACGATGTACTTCTCGGACACAATGTAATTTTCGGTACAATATGATTTTCAGACACGATGCAAATTTCTTGGGCACAATGCAATTGTGGGGCACAATGTAATTCTCGAGCATAATGCAATTTCTCAAACATCATACAATTCTCGGCCACAATACAATTCTCGAGCACAATGTAATTCTCAAGCCTAATGCAATTTCTCGAGCACAATGTAATTATCAAGCGTAATGCAATTTCTCGAGCACAATTTAATTCTCAGACACAATGTAATTTCTCAAGCAAAATACAATTCTCGGATATAATGCAATTCTCATTCACGATGCATTTTCTTGTGCACAATGCAATTTTCGGACACAATGTAATTTTTTGAGCACAATGCAATTTGTCAGGCATAGTGAAATTTCTCAAGCATAATGTAATTCTAAAATACAATGCAATTATCAGACACAATGTAATTCTCGAGCATGATATAAGGATTGAGAGTATAGAGTAGCTTAGACCTTCGTCTTATTGGAAGGATAGAGTACCTTTTCATGGCGATTGTTCAGGTTATGTTGGAATTGCTTCTTGTATATGTACCTGACTTTTTTGAAGAAAAATAATTAGTTTATAAAATGGGAGGTTGATTTGTCTCTTTGCTTTGACCAACATGCTCCATTCTTCCTTGACATCCAGGTTTTTTTCGGGCATTCGCTTTGGGCAGAATACAAATAGTATAAAAATAAAATTTTGAAAAATATGTATTTGAAATTAGAAAAATGATAGATTGTATAAAATATTGTTGAATCATTGACCATGACACATTTTGAGACTTTACAACGTCTAATTTGGAGAGGTCCTTTCGGTTTTGACATGAATTATAGAAATTTTTGAAAATCGCTAAAAATTTCTACCCTAGTATAGAACTTCTAATGTTATGATCATTTTAGTAGATTGGAAATCGCTTGCCATGAATTTTTGAGATCCTCTAAAACTTCTTCCTAGTCTTATGATTGCAAGATAATTCTCTTTTGATGGAACTTTTGAGATCCTCTCACAAATTCTGCACCAGATACATAACCAAGGAAAATGTAAATTTTTATTAGGATAAGACCGAAGTCCATAAGTGTGCCTGCGTATCCCCTCTTAAACGAGAATCAGGTCTGACGTAGTTCCAAATTACAAAGTAAAGAGCATGAATCAAAAACTTAGATGTATTATTTCTTCACAACATCTAAGTTGATAGGTCTGGGCCCGATTTCACCATCCATTTATGCTAGTATGAGTGCTCCGCTTGTCAAAACTCAAAAAATCATGTATGGACCTTTCTTGTTTGGTGAGAATTTACCATTTGCCTCATCTTGATTTGGAAAGATTCGCTTTAGAACACGTTGCCCAGGTAAGAAATTTCTTGATCTGACCTTCTTCTGATAGAGTTGACCATGATAGATTGCAATAATCTTTCTTCCGGCCATTAATGCTAAGTGCTCGAATAGACTATGTATTCATTTGGCACTGCTCAACTTTGCTTCTTGAATGATTATTAAAGATGATATCTCCACATCAGTAGGTATCACAACTTCATTATCGTATACCAGAAAATAAGGTGTACCCCGTTTAAGCTCTGATTGTAGTACAATACCCTAGCAAAGAAAATGGTAAATTATCATGCCAGTGTTTGTAGTTATAAATTATCTTACATAGTATCCTATTAATATTCTTATTTGCAGCCTCAACTGCTCCATTCATTTGTAGCTTGTATGATATGGAATTTCGATAATTGATCTTGAATCTCTCACATGTTGCTTTCATCAAATCATTGTTTAGGTTGGTTCAATTTTCTATAACGATTGAATTAGGGTTCTGAATCGATAAATGATATAATTTTTGTAACACCTCGGAATGTGGTAAGTTGAGTTGGAAGGGAAAATGTTGCAGAAAGTTGCTGGTGTAGGTTCACACAGAGACACCTACAGAACGTTCTAGAACCCACGGGTTGTAGGTAGGCAATCATGGAAATTGTCTTGAGAATTTTAAAATGTCAAGTCCCAAATGAGTTCCTACAGACCAACATGATGATTCATAGATGCTTTGACGGGCCATAGAATGAGGCTCGTAGGGTGTTTCCAGGCTTGGTGATTTTAGGCTACTCAGGTCCTATAGACAACCTACGGGTAAGGAAAGCCCATACAGTCTGTAGGGCAGTGTTCATGGAAAGTGATTGGAACTTGTAAGTACTTTTGGGACATGGGTTCTACGGTTGGGTCCTACGGTATGTAGGAAGCATTACGGACCGTAGGTAGGGCTCGTGATTTCATGGACAATTGCTGGTCTATAGTAACCGGTTCTATGGATAACCAGGATGGTCCGTAGAAGTTTGTACGGACCGTAGGTCGATCTGCATGGTTTGTCCGACAGTTTTATTCATGATTATTTAGGTATTTTCCTATCCTTTTAACTCCTAAACTATGTCATTTATAGCTTATTTCTGAGTCCCTTAACTGATTTTACACTTCAAAATTCTCCATTCCCTCTCATTCACTCAAAACCCCCAAAAGCTCTCAAGGTTTTATCTCCAATTTCTCTTCGAGGATCTCCAATGAAAGCTAGGGTTCTTCAAGCTCCAAGTTCTCTTCTCCAATTATAAACCTTAGATTCATCAAGGAGAAATTCATCAATCGGTCCTTTTAACACATTCAGTCTCAAGAAATCATCGATTCTCCTTTAAGATTTCACCCAATATCTAGGGTTTCTATATGATTCTTCGTAATTTCAATTTATTATGATTCATTAATTATATTTGATCTTATTATGCATTATTTGATACAAATTACAAGTTTTAAATGTGTTTTCATATGAACACATGCTATATGTGTATTTTGATCATGAATTTAGCTTTGAAAGTATGCATGGATAAAGGAATTGTAGTGACTATGATTCTAGGATGCTTATGAATAAAGCATCTCAAGTATTTATAAAAAAATAGGTTGCTTTCGATTGAAGTATTCTCATTATAAAAAGATTATCATGATTTAGATACTTTAAATGAAGTGTCTTTTAAACACGATTATGTTACGAAATTATGGTATTTTAAAGGAGCTATTCTTATGATTTATAAGTTTTTGATTGAGTTGGTATTACTAGATTCTCAACATTTCAAAGACTAAAGAAATATGATTATGATATTATTATTTAATGATTTCTGTTGGGAGTTTACTTAGCATCGAGTGGATTTGGGTGATTTCTAAAGTCCTTGAACTACGTTTCCCCATTGGACAAGCTAGCTAGTGGATCAACCTAAGCTTATAATTTAGGTCCTTACTTGGAAAAGTAGGACAATCTCTATTTGGTGTAGGATTAAGACACCAATTTCCATGTTATTACTTACATGGTATATATCGGTTAAAGGTAAACATCCCATAAAAGATACGATTTTCTTATTTAGCGTATGTTTTATACATATGTCATGAATTATTTACTTTGCATTGACCTCTTATGATTTATGAAACTGAGCTTACCTGATTGGTATATTTTTACTTGGTCATGCATTATCATGTTTCCAAACTTATCATGATTTATGCTTACATTTATGCTTTTTTTTGCATATTCAGTATATTGTAAGTACTGACACATATATCTGTTGTGCCTATATTGTTTCATAATATAGGGTATGACGCTCTTCCATCTGGTCGTAAATAGATTACACGGATTCCACTTTGCTTGCTAGTGGTGCGTCATCATGATTCGAAGGAAGGATCATACTTTATCAGTTTATTACTTTCTTGTCATTTCAATTTCACACTTATTCATGTGTTAGGGGTTTTTTCCTAGCCACTTCTATGATTAGAGAGGCTTATGTCAGACTTAGTATGTTTATTTTTTCACATTTTTAGTCTTGTATTCAAATTATCTTATGTTGAGATATTTTTTGAACTATTTCTAGCTTTGTGATTCATTTCATCTTGTATTTTATTATCGTACTGTCATGCTTATGTCAAGTGGCTTATTTAGAGACTCTCAGGATGCTATTCTTCATGTCACGTCTAGGGGGTAATTTGGGTCATGAAATACTTGGTATTCAGAGCATCAGGTAATAAAGGTTCTAGGAGTCCGATAAACCGCATTGAGTAAAGTCTTATTCATGAGTGTGAAGCATGCCACATTTATAAAAAGGAAGCTACAAGATGTTTAGGAAACTTCACTTCTTTCATTACTCTAAAGTCGTGCAATAGAGTTGAACTCTATAAAGATCTTCCTCCTAACTCTTGTTCTATGCTATTCAGAATATGCCTCCATGAAGAGCTCCTGTGAAAAAGAATGTTGGTGACAATGTGGATCCCAAATTTCCTCAAGTGTCGGTCGATCCTTTGGCCGAGAAAGTGTTACATGCCGTATTTACAGCCGCTTTCCAAGTGTTGGCTCAAGCTATGACCTCTCGAGCAAATAGGAAAGTTGTAGCTCCCATGAACCTAAGTGTGGCTATAATGGCAACAAGGGTAACAAACTTAACAAGGCTGAATCTCCCGGAGTTTCATGAGTCAAAAGTGGATGAGGATCCAGAAGAGTTCATCGAGGGAATTCATAAGATTCTAGAAATCATGGGAGTAACCGGTTGAAAAGGAAAATTTTTCTGCTTACCAATTGAAGGGGGTTGCCTCAAGTTTGGTTTGACCAATTGAAGGAAGAAAGGGCGTTGGATGCGGGTTCCTTGGATTGAGACAAGTTCAAAGGGGAGTTTCTTGATAGGTTTTTTCCCCTTGAGATGAGGAAAGTGAAAGTGCAGGAGTTCATAAAACCTAAGGAAGGGAACAATAGTGTGAAGAAGTATGCATTGAAGTTTACTCAATTGTTGAAGTATGCTACGACAATGTTTGCCGACTCGAGAATGAGAATGAGTAAGTTTTTGTCAGGTGTATCCGAGATGGTGGTCAAGGAATGTCGAACCGCCATGTTGATTAAAGTGATGTACATCTCACGGTTGATTGCTCATGCCCAACAAATAGATGAGGAAAAAATTTAGGAGAAGTCTAGAGAGTCAACGAGGGCAACAACGGGTGGTGGAGATTTCTCTCACTCTATGTTCGGTGGACACAACCGTTCCCAATTTCGGTAAAAGTTCTTCAATCAGAATTAATCGAATGCTCCTATTAAAAAAATCAAGAAGGATAGAATGTCTAACCCTAAGTCTCAATGTAATGCTCCTAGTTGTCAGAGTTTATGTAATACCTTCGGAATTGGAAGTTAAGTGGGAAAGGGAAGGATTGCAGAAAAGTGCATTGATGTAGGTTCTACGAGTCAACTTGTAACACCCCAAAAATTTACTTTTTGAATCTGAATCATTTGTCTTAAGTATATGAGCTTGAACCGGGTGATATACTACTTGATCATGTGTTTTTAGGTTCTTTACCAAGTGTAGAAAGGGTATCCGAAGTGATTTAGGGTCATAAGGAACCTCTAACACTAAGTCAAGTTCAAAGTTTTTCTACCGGCTAAGTTTTTCGTATTAGTTTATGCAAGGGTCAAATTCAAATGAACATATCTCTTAGAATATGAAGAGTTATGTGGCCTATAACCTATCAAATTAAAGGTTTATGAGTCTTATTTCCAACGCCACCAAGTTTGCATCAATTGGAGTTCGGAGTAAGAAGTTATGCCTATTTTACTGGACACTATCTTGTCACGCGCCGGCCGCACGGCAGAGGAATTTTCCGCGCAAGTGCGCGGTGAGGCAGCAGCTATTGCCTTCCTGCGTTGTTGGCTGCGCGCCTGAGGCATTTTCTGCGCGGGCGTGCGGACGTGTGTATCTTTTAAAACCCCCAAATACGTAGTTCACCTCCCTAGTTCATAATTTTATCCTAGAAAGAAAAGTTTTCAAGAAACTAAATTTCTCCAAGGTTCATCTATCATCCAAGGGAAGATTTTACAATAGAACTTCATAATTCCTTCATCTTAACATGAATTAATATCTCCTACTCATGAAATTCATAGATTTTTCAAGAAAGCTCCTCAAGAACTCATCTCTAAGGTTCAAGAAACAAATTCTTGTAATCTTTTCATCCAAAGATCTCACCTTTCTCAAGAATTTTGAGCGTATAAGGTATGTAAGGCTATTTATAGTGATGGACTGAGTTCGTCCTCACACCCTACATCTCAATTCAGTCGGTAAAAGATTAATCTAGGGTTATACCCTTAGTTTAAAAAATTCTTGATATGAGTTAAGTTATTTATTCTGAGTTCTAAATTCTTGATATGAGTTAAGTTATTGATTTTGAATTCTAAATTCTTGATTATGAGTTGCACTATATTATGCATAATTATTGGGTTGTTGTTCATGCTTTTATTTCACATGAATCCTAGTTGATGATATTTTGTTGAAAGCCTTTGTGCATTTATTTCCATGCATTGATTTTTGAATTTTAAAGCGAGTTCAAGAGTATTTTAAAGTATCTTTTGAGAAGAGTTTAAGGGATCACAAATTGTTCCAAAAGTACTATTTTCATATTGAGAAAAGAACTACAATTTATGATTAGTATGGTAGTCGAGTATGCCATCAATGTTTAAGCAATATGAAATCTAGATATGCCATCAATGTTTATGCAGTATGACTTCTCGAGTCATCAATGATCAAATTAGAATATATTTTCAGATATAGTTTTCATGATTACAACCTAAATACCAGTTATTTTAAGTGATTTAAGGGAACTTATATGGTTCCGAATGTACCATTTTTTCATTAAAAAAGGGAGAACTATTTTCAGAAAAGTATAAAGAATTTTTAGAGTATTTCAGACAGATTCAGTACAACTTCGGTTACCTCTTAAATAGGCCTTATTGAGAAATTATCTCAACTTAGACTGTACTTTTACATGAGCATTTAGTTATATTTTAGGAGTAGTATTGTGCACCGATTTGGGGTAAGAGTTCAGATAACTCAAACTCCATAATCTACGCCGCCAGCGTAGATGGGATCGTACCGCAAGATGAGCGACTCCTCACCTGCCTCAAAAAGGCTTTTTAGTGGATCCAATAGTTCAGTTGCGTCTTATACTCCGGTAAGATATATGGCGGCTCTGGCAACGTGGGTAAGACATTGTATCATCATAAGACTCATAGAGATGGTTGCCAGTTAGAAAAACTCCCCAATAAAGTAAAGTAAAGTAAAGTATATTTTTATATATACATTTCAGTCCAGTATTTACTATTATTGCATTCCTACAATAAGAGCTTACATGATTTTCATCATGATTTATACTATATTTCAGTTGAGTTATTTTCAGCCTTTCAGTTTACTTATTTGTGTTATTCAGCCTGACTACATACTCGTACATTCAATGTACTGATGTCATTCGACCTGCATCATTTTATGGTGCATATTCAGGTACTTAGGATCATCAATAGGAGATGCGTTGAGATCACATCATCCACTTATAAGCTTTTGGTGAGGCCTCCTTACTTTTGGAGGACTCTAGTTTTATGATTTGCTTGTAGTAACGCTTTGAGGTGTCGTGTATCTTTTTTTGATACCTATCTTTATAAAGTCGAGGCTTCATAGATAGACAGTCTTACAGTATTCAATTTTATATACTTTATTTAAAACTTTATTTTTAATACTTATTATTTTCAGTTTAAATTTAAAGATTTGATAAACTGCTTTAAAATAATTCTTCAGTTTTGATGCTTGTGTATGCTTGAGTTAGTCTTCCACTTGTAGTCAACAAGGATGAGGGTTCGCTTGGGGCGCGACAAACTTGTTATCAGAGCACAGAGTTCATGTATCCTAGGGTGTCTATGAAGTTGTGCCAGTCGTATCTTATTTATGGTTGTAAGGGCCCCACTTCTATAAATGAGGGACTACATACATCTAAGAAAAGTTTCCCTTCTTTCATACTCTAGATCGTGCGATAGAGTTGTCCCCTAAGAAACTTATTCAGACTCGTGCATTTCTCAAATCCGCTTGACTAGCCCTTATACTCCAGGTTTTGAAATAATAATGTCTGGATCCTTATCGAAGAGTTTCTCTCAAAAAAAGTTTTCAAAAAGTCATGAGACTACAGAGGGGCTTGAGAGAAGCCCGTATGTGAGATTAAGTGTTCAGTTTCGAAAGAATGCATACTTATTCATATGAATCACGCGTTCAAGCTAAAAGCGAGATGTACTCCTAGACTCTTTTCTCTAATTCTTGTTTTAGGTGATACCCTTTAAGGGGGAGTATGTTCTAGAGCTTGGGTAACATTTTCACCCGAAAAGATAGTATGAGTTACGATGTTATAAGAAGTAGTAGTAAAAGTGCCCAGAGTTATAAGAATGCATGCAGAGGTATAGTAATCTAAGAAAGGGGGATAATGATGAGGCAAATTATGGCGTTGCAGTCATGCACCCAGTAAGTTATTAATGAGAAGTTTTCCCTTTTAGGTAGACTAAGAAGTGATGAGTTAGTGTAGATTTCATGATAGAAGGTAGAGTAAGAGTTACTAGTTAGGATGAGTTAGAGTGTACTTTAATCAGAAAGAAGTTTATGTCGATGTGCCATTGTGTTAGTGAAGACCAAGTATAAGTGTCGAATAGAAGAGTAGAGTATTCATGAGGGGATAGATCTAAGTTATGCTTATGATTTTTAAAGGGAGAGCTCATAGTATTCAGAGGTTTATAGAGTTGATTCAGCAATAATGTATAGTGAAAGGGTAAATAGTACATAAGTTGTAAAAAAGAATGTGACAGTAATTTATAAATAGGTAAATTGGAGATAAAGATTGACCACTTGTCATGAGGTCTTAGTGGGCGACTGTTTCTTAATTTTATCTAGTAGCTATAAGTTAGTATAGTATGTGAGAAAATTATATTGATATCCGTGTTTAGTACTAGACATTAAGCTTTAATTTGAGATGATTATCGTGATAAAAAGAATGACAATATGACGGTGATGATGTTAGTTTTGAGATCTGATCTAGTAGGTTTAACATTAAGTAGGTGAGAAATTAAGGTGCTACTTTTCGATAAATGTGAGTGGTACAAGTGTGGTATTATGACTCTTAGATGAGAGCAATGATGTGTGGCTAAGTCATTAGAGTAGCAAGAGCATTAAGAGGTGTACCCGAGATAGTATATAGTCAAACAAGGCTCTAATTAAGTTTATAATTTTTTATGTGTGCCTAGATAATATAGTTGATCGGTCAATGTAGGGTAGCCTGAGGTAAAAAAAATATTTATTACCCTTAAGAGTTTATTCGAAAGGGATCATATATAGACAATGATGAACCTACTAAATGTAGTTCAAGTTTTCACCAGTTAACTAGTTATGAACTTAGAAGGATGATATTAGTGGGATAAGAAGGAGAAGTAAGACTATTAAGAGTTAGATAAAGCGGTTTTATAAGCTAATGCGTGTAACAGTTATAGAAAGACTTGTATAGAAGTAGAAAGACTTTAAGAGCAGCAACTTAGAAAGAAGTCCTAGAAGGAATCTTAGTATTTGCACATGGAGAGTTATGTAGACATGATATTAGCATTTTCCAGAGTATTAGCGTAAATTGAATATAAACTAGTTTAGGAAAAAATTGAATAGATCCATAACATTAAAGTATCAGCTTCAGACCTAAGGGGAAGATGATAAGATGAGAAACCAAGTCAAGTATTGAGAATCAGATAGTGATGTGTTCAGAAAGAGTTAAAGTGATATATCGATACATTCATACTCTAGCGTATTCCTCAAAGTCCAGTCATTACAATATCATGTTGATGTCTCAGATTCACATCTATACTAAGTTCCCAGATTACGGGGCAAAGCCTTTAGCTCATTTATCTCAATCTTACTCCATAAAGTTATGGATATCAGCCTGATGATATGAATCTATTCATATAAGCACTCATGTCTCATAGTATGCTCAGTTTCGTGAATTAATGACTTACTCTCAATGGATAGCAATAAAATACTATGTCATGCATATTATTATATCATATTTCTCAAATGAATCGTGCTTATGATCTTTCGCCCTAAATCTCTTTCAGTGATCCTTTTTTGTTTTGAGAGTGATGTTGTTGTTAGTAGTTGTGTGATGATATATACGAGAGGTTTGATGTTTATTATTGTGGTAGTGGTGGTAATCTTATTCCATCTAAAGTTATAAATGTGGAGGAAGAAGGAGATGAGGTTTTATGATGAGTAATAGTTAGATGAGAGTAATTAGTCGGTTTCCTAGTGCTAATGCATGGAATTTCAGTTGGTAGAGATGATAGGAAGGTGGAAAAGTTTGAGAGGAGCAGGTTACTTAGAATCCCATGAAGTGGGTATAGTAATAAGTTTGAATGTGGTGTTGAAAGTAAGTGGATGATTTCATTATGCGACTAATGAATTCTTGATTTGAACTTGAGGTTTGTTGAATGAGGTGGAAAAAAGAAGTAGTATTGTTGGAATGAAAGTGCCGACATGTATAGATCATGATTACGCGATGTAGATTAGTATGATCATCTTATAGGTAGCACCTTGTGATTTAGAGTTAGGCTTGAACACAGTACAATAAGAGCGAGCATGGAATTAGACTTAGATCTTGTAAGAGTAGTTATATACCCTTGTAGGAGCTATGAGTTGCAGCTAATGAGGTATAGTATTCATAAAGGAGGGTGTGGTTCAGAGGTGTTGAAAGACGTGGAAACTTGAAGTCGTATCGCTTAAGGCATAGTAGTCCTACTCTATTATTACTTAGTGCCCAGATACCCTTGTTTCATGTCATATAGTTTCAGTTAGTGCGTGACTATGTTCACACTCATATCGTTCGTGACTTATGTGCCATAGACGGTTCAAAATTCTCAGTATGAATCAGTTCTTCCTATGTTAGTAAGCAAGTTCAGAAGTCAAAAAGATAGTAAGAGTAACTCGTTTTCCTTTCCATACTATGTTTAATCATCATTCGAGGACGAATGATCACAAGGGGGAGATATTGTAACACCCTAAAATTTACTTTTAGAATTTGAATCATTTGTCTTAAGTATATGAGCTTGAACCGGGTGATGTACTACTTGATCATGTGTCTTTAGGTTCTTTACCAAGTGTAGAAAGGGCATCAAAAGTGATTTAGGGTCATACGGGATGTCTAACACTAAGTCAACTTCAAAGTTTTTCTACCGCCTAAGTTTTTTGCATTAATTTATGCAAGGGTCAAATTCAAATGACCATATCTCTAAGAATACGAAGAATTATGTGGACCATAGTCTATAAAATTAAAGGTCTATGAGTCTTCTTTCCAACGCCACCAAGTTTGCATCAATTGGAGTTCGGAGTAAGAAGTTATACCTATTTTACTCGACACTATCTTGTCACGCGCCGGCCGAGGAATTTTCTGCGCGGGTGCTGTCACACCCCAAACTCAAGGGGCGCAACTGGATCTTAATGCCAAAACTCATGCCCGAGCTGACCCTGCTGAACCATTTGCTACTAGCGCATGGTAGCCACACACAATCAAGAAAACAAATAAGTATATCTCGGCTTAAAATTAAGCCCTCGGCCGGCAAGGCCCCTGTCAACAGATCTATAAAAGAAACAGCTACTCCCAAGAGTTCATATAAAGAAATAGCCAACTAGCACAAAAGTCCTGATTGG
>JAJONR010014260.1:0-15891 GCA_029582245.1 Solanum etuberosum
AAAAAAAAAAAAAAAAAAAAAAAAAAAACTTAACAATTATACATCTACATCACAAGGAAATGATTTAGAATTTTTTCTTGAATTAGAAAAATTCACCCTTGGAGTGCACAAAATCTTCAACTTCCTATGATTTGATTTCCATGCACCAACTTTAAACCTTATTTTTGCCCTAATTTTCGTCTGAACTTCCACATCTCCCCCTGACCTTTGTGTCTTAAAATCACGTGCAATATCTCCGTAAAGCGCCACGTCATTTGTCGGAAGTGACACATTCATATGTGTCACATTCCGACGAGGCTGATAAAATGGCTCAACGATATTATTGAACGCGATTGGTTGCGAGTTAAAAAAGAGTTTCACTTCAATGTTGTCATAATATATTGAGATTCTCTTGTTTGGATTATAGGCTCTTAGTGTAAAATTGAAATTGGCATTTAAATGGTTGTTATTGGTTAAATTGTAGTCATGGATTGAAGAATTTTCAATTGAATAGACCATTTTATGGGGTTTTAGTACTAGCCATATGATGAGCACAACTATTCCTACTATGATAAGTAGGGTTAAGAGTGAAATGGCTACGCACCTACAAAGACTAAATGGCTGACGTGGCTTGACGACACGTGGTTGTGGTGGTTGTGGGCGAGGAGGAAGGTCTGATGGGGCCATATTTAAAGATTTTTGTAGTTCGAGAGGATCCAATACAAGATGATTTTTCTCTCTCTGAAAACACAGACTTTGAGAAAGTTTTTTATTTTGGTCAGGCTTTATAACTTGACAATGATGATGAGAGAGTTTTATAGGGGAAGAAAGAGAGGAACCGCCAAAAGTATATCGAGGGTTCTTGTTGTTGGAGAGGGGATATCGAACTATAAAGATATGAGATATGAGATATCGACTCTTTGATTTTAAGAACGATAATTTAAGTATGATTTATTTTGTGGGATTTAGTTTTGGTGTTGGTGTACTTATTGTTAGAGCAATAATGAGATAGTTTTATAGGAGGGGAAGGATACGGTTCAAAAAATATGTTATAAAATTGATAAAGATGGATTGTTTGTGCTTTTCTTGCAAGAAACTCAAGAGATCTTATGGAATTGTAGTTTCTATTTTTAACTATAATAACAATATAATAAAGGATGCTTTTTTAAAAAATAATATAGTTTTATTACATAGTGATGACTGCATGAATATTCTTATCGTGCATGAAGAGATAAAGCTAGGAAAAGAGTTTGGAGAGTTAACTTTTCGAATATGTAAGAGTTTTGCTAATAGAATTAGCAATAACTGTGAATTCGAGATTTAAAGTTTATGAATATTGATTTAAAAGCAGAGCTAGAATTTTAGTTTACGAATTCTGAATCACAATTTAATTTGTGCTTACTAGGTTGTACAAAATAATCGCGTTCATACTCAAATAAAAATTATTGAATTCACGTGAACTAGTAACCGTCACGATAAATCAACCATGATTAGGGAATCATCTTATCTGGTTTGATAATAATTGTTGTCACTTGCTTAACTAACAAGTTGTTCGAAAACCACCCTTAAAGTTGTTCTCTACAAACACATATTCCCTAATCTCATTATTTGTTAATTTTGTGTATATATATGTCATTAAACATTAGTATATATTCTTAATGTAAACTTAAAATAAACTAATATATGACAATAGGTTACTTATCATTTTTATGGGATTATCAATTAATGTTTAACTAGAGATTTACATATATATTTTTCTAAATCACAATTAGATCGATGCATAAAACTTAAAGTTGTCGATAATTTCACATCATATATGATGCAACAATTAATAATCATATTTATTTGAATCAATTCTTTATTTATTATAGGTCCATTTTGGGTTTAAAATGCTTAATTATACATTATCAGGGCCATAATTAGAACTTACCAAAAATTAGGAGACCAAAATTACAACTATCCAAAAGTGTGTGATAGTGTGATGGGCCAGGTAGGCTAGCAGCCCATTTGAATTAGGAACATAAGCCCAATAATGGATCCAGTCCATGACCAACCCAAATCAATCCAAATGGATTTATTGGGTCGAGATAGTCGATTTTGGGACCATTATTTAAGTTATAGTCGTAATGATTAAAAATTACGATTCTAGCTACTTCAGAACCAATGCCAGACATTCGATGTTTAAAATTAGGCGTCTTAACAAACTCTTAAATTTGGGATCTGCTTGTGCAAATAAACTTTAGACGTTTTTGTTTGAAGTTTGACTTGACCAATCTCAAATTCCAGACTTTCATGATCTACTTCTTCGAATCATTATACTTCAATTATTATATATACGAAAAATACAATTGTATGTTTTTGTTTGATGTTTACTAGCTTTTTGTCTTGCTAAAGTTGGATACATATTAAATAACTTTCTCAAAATATAAACTCTCTCTAATTAGTTTTTTGAAAATAATAATATTTACCAGTAGTACTTTTATGTAATATTTGTACCTTAAAATTGGTTTGATTGTGTTTAAAATTTAATAAAATAGTAATAGTAAATTTTTGGTAAAGGACAAATTGAGGCGATGGAAATAAGTGGAATATTATATTTCCTTGAGAAAATAAAAAATAAAAAAGGGGACAGAAAATAAATAAAATCAGGAAAATATGTCGATGCGTTTGCAGCTTTTGACAATGTGCGTACAAGGGAAAATACGTAGGTGGAAAGTTGGTGCCACGTGTATCGACAAAAAATAAAATTAAAATATACTTACTAAATTCAGATTCAATTATATTAAAATTCGCATAGAAAAATCTCATATTAAGATGATTAGGTATGAAATCTCATTTGTTAGAACTTAGAATAATGCATTAACGGTAAGGTTAGGGACTTTTCGAACATGAAATTTTATTATTGTGAATGAAAACATACTTGTTTTTAACAAAGACGGCTTCATATTGGTCATATAGTAATTTTAATATCTAAATAATAGCTAGAATGGTGTTTTTAACAAATTATTTACGTAAATTACCGATCAAATTTACTTTTTTAATCGGTATATACATATATTATATATTGATTATATATAATTATATGTTATACTTTCAACAATTATTTTTATCTTAAGCGATTGATTAAAATAACTATTTAAGTTAATTCTTCATAAAAATCTTCTACTACATGTTCTTTAAGAGATTTTTACACTATACCTAAATCCAACAAAACTCATAAAAAATAACCACAACTCTTCATATTTCACAAATTTAATGAAGGAATTTCAATTATCCAGTATCTTTCTCGATAATAAGTATAGTTAGACTTCTTGTTTCTATCGAATGTCCGGTACATGTTAAAGAATTTAGATTAATTTATATTTATATCATATAAAATTCATTAAGTATAAAAGTGCTCCTTATCGAAAAAAATATCATTCTTATAATTCGAACGAAAAAATTATACTATCTCATCATAATCCTGAATTATAATTTTACTATTATATTGAATACACTTGGCAACGGTGTTTATCTTGGCACGTGGTATTACAAAATCATATAATAAAAAATAAGATTAAAAAATATTTTAAAAAGTGAAAAGTTATAATAAATTATGATAAAAGGTTACTAAAAAGTGTGACCAAATGTGGGGAGCAATGTAGGTGGTCGCTAGAATATCCTTTGGAAGATGCCATACCTTTTTACAAACCCCATGGGGAGAAGAAAGCATATTCTAAATTTAGGTTTCCTCATATATATTAATTTAATTTTTATACATCGATAACGTAAAAAATATTTATACAAACGAGAATTACCAATAAATTTCTTGATAAATATTAATTCATAATATGATAAAACTGATGATTAACCTGTTATAATAAGTTAAAATTCAATAATACTATTTTTACACTGTCAGCATATACATACGTACTGACTTTAACCAAGTTCAATAAACTCTAGAAAATTCATTAAAGAACATTATTAGAAAAAAGGAATTAATTAGCAACGTTTTGTATCCAAACAATAAAATTCATCGTTGTTTCTATTTAACGATGTAACTAACTATTAATTTTTTTTAGCTATGAGCAATTTGACGACAAACTAACAACGAATTTCATCGTTGACGGCATATTCTTTTTGTAACATATATATGCATAAATATTTAATCGTGAACTCAATAACTAAAACAAGTTAAAAATCTGGTGTAAATTCAGAACTCATAAAATTTAAATCTTGACTCCGTTTTTTCGTGTACCCTAACTTAAAGTCCTATATAAATACCTAAGATGCTTTGGTCCAAAACCCTACTCATTCATCAACTATAGCTTATAACTTAAAAATAGAAGAAAAATTTAAGAATTTTCTCTAGGTCAAGTTGCTCAGTATTTTCCACCATGATCCCACGGTCAGTCATGGCAGCGCAGCCCGGTGAGTTGTGGCGGTGGTTGGTGGCTCCGGTGGACGCCTTTTTCGTCGTTCATACTTCATAATTAGTTGAATTTTGAAGAAAGATTAATTTTTCATAATTAATCTTTCGCAGGGCAACTCCAATCCTTTGGCAATATTTCAAGTTTCTTTTAATCATGTAGTGTTAATTGAGGAAGGTGGATTAGTTCCTTAATTATTTTGGTTAGTCTTTTTTAATTAGTTATTATCCTTAATTAGGTTTTCTACTTTAATTTTTGTTATTAGCAAATAATCAAAGAATATATATATCACTAATTCACTATCATCTATATATGCCTAGTGTTTATATATTGTACTATTATCATGCATTTCAAATTTTCAATATGTTGTACTTTTATCACAATGGATTAGTCATTTTCTTGTTGAATTTGGATGTTATAATTTAGTCTATTAAATAAAAACCACTTTTAATTTTTTTTTATATATTTAGTAACTTTTTAGTTTCAGAATCCTACCTAGCATCTTAATTAAGAGGATATTTAAATGTATTATATACATTTCTGATTTAATCAACACAACGTCATTCAAAAATCATGCTTACTTACTTTATTAAAATATATACCTAGTCAAACTAATTAAACATATAAAAAAATACGGAGGAAGTATTTGTCGATTAGTTTAAATGTAAAAAGTACTAAAAGAATATATGACATGTGTAACACATGCAAGTCGAATGGAAAGTGATGTTTCTAGTGACAAAAGAATGAGTAACGCGTAAGAATTTGGTCTTAGAAGGAGAACAAGATTGGGAAACTACTTTTATCCGAGGGAGAGAAAAAGGTATTGGATACAGTCACCCTTTTGTATACTAGACAAATCTAGATCACTATCTCACGCTCTTTTATTAAAAAAATTTAAAACAAATCCTTAATAGGCCACTCGTTCACTGAGTTAGATGAAAGAAACAAATTAACAATTACTACATAAAAAGTCATAGTCGACATTTCTTCTTGAGTATTTATGTAATTTTTATATTTTATTATATTTTGAAAATTAGTTTAAAATTTCTATAAATCACGATAATTAATAATTTTGAATATTTAAGTGCCTTAGAGTTTTGGCCTAAACATATTTTATACTAATGGATTGAAATTATTTATTTCCTCATTTGCTTTTACAAAGTCCTTATTACAAACCCAACGATTACATAGCTAAAATAGGCAAACATGTTTAGTAATGCACGTAAATTGTTCGACGAAATGCTTCAACTTAAGGTGTTACGTTGGTTAAAGTTATCGAGGTTGCAAAGACGATTTAGTTCTTCGAGGAGATTATGAAGAAGGATCTCAATCTGAACTCGTTCAATTAACAATTGTGTTTAACTATAAATACAAATCAGAGTTGTGTTTGACCATGAATACGCTTCTAATTTAGTAATTTAGCATTACAAGATTGAAAATGTTAATCCACCATTTAACAATATTCCTTGGATGGAGTAGTACAAAGTCTATGAGGGGTGTCGAGATGCATTATATATAGGGTTGCATTTAGGTGAAGTATTCTCGTATATTTTGACCAGTAAGCCATAGATTTGAGTCGTACTATAACTATTGATATTTGTGTCCTGATAAACTACTTACATCACATTTTTTTAAAATATATTTTTTTCATAAACTTTGTATAGACGCAAAATACTTTATGCATTAAAATGTTGTCTAATGTAATTAGCTAGTACCTTTTGATGGTTTAACATTGAATCAATAAAGGGTTTTTGTTGGGTATAGTAAGTATAAATGGGAAATAGAAGAAATATGAAGTGTTCTATGTTTAGGCGAAAAAACATTTCTCCCTCATTGGTGGTGAAAAAAAATAAGTTCAAGTGTTTTAATAAGGAAACACTTCTACTTGTTGTTAAAAGCGTTGGAAAGAGGAACCCCCTCATGCCGTCCCGATCGTCGTTTGGCTCGGGTTCGACTTCGACTTTGAAAAATGATCGATTGAGAGATTATTTTTTAGACAAAGTTTCATTTAATTATTAATTATTTAATCATTAAATTAACTAACCCAAGCGACCCAATTTTCGAACCGGATTCGCGACCTAATTTCAATTTGTATTCGTGATTCAGTTTTAGAACCGTATCGGTGTAGTTCTTTTACGAATTTATTTAAATTTTTCGTCGTTTATTAGATGATTGTTTTGAAAGGTTGCAAACTTTCAGAAATAGTACTTCATGGCTATAAATACTTGTGGTTCTTCAAACTATTCACTACGAATTTTCTGAACTTCTTCTTCTTCTGCACAACTAAATATAGTATTCTAGTATACTTAGTTCTCGTTGAGTAGTTCGCTGACACCATTATTTTGTACCGATACATTGGTGAGTAAAACCTTTCTATCCTAGGAGGAGATATTCCTTTAACCTCGAGTACTTAAAGGGAATAATTTCCTTAAGGGCACACTGTACATTTAGTGGACTCGATTTCTTCTTGTCAATATTATTTCTGTTATTGTTACAGATTTTGTTTTCTTTGCTAGTTTTAATTTATAATTTTGAAAACATGTTTTAAACTTTGTTGTTTATTAGTTTTGCAAAGTTATAATTCTAAATATTTTACTAATAATAATTTAAATATCGATTTCGATTCACTTTGAAATAAAATTAAACAACTTGAATTTCATGATTCTCTAGATTCCTATGTGATTTTTGCTAAGCAAGAGACCCAATTAATTTGATTACACATTTTGTAAGACCCAATTAAGTGAAAAGTGATTGTTATTAGATTTTTTTTAATATTCGAATCTTAAATTTAAAATCTTTAATTAAAGGCGGAGGAATTCAATCCAACCTACTATACATAATCAAAGAACTTGTTATATGAACTATAAATAGCATGCGTCATCATTTTTAGGACATAACAAACATAAGCATACATGGATCGAAAGTAAAATATATAAGTTATTATTGCAGGTACTATATTCAAAATTTATTATTAATTGTGTGTGTGGAGGGGGGGGTCATTGTTTTCATTTGGTCATAGATTTTGAAGTTGTAATTTTTAGATTTTGAAGTTGTGTTTGAACATACATTTTACTTGAAAAAAATGTGAAGTTTTGTAAGTGAAGTCAAATTTTATTCATAAAAATCTGAGCCAGTTTTGAAACTTAAAAATGCTTTGAAAATAAATTTTAAAACTTGATAAATTTCATGGTCAAATAAACATTGATGACAAAATCTTAAAATCTAAGGTCAAAATGTAGCTTAGTGTTCCCTTCGTGGACGTTGAATTTTCAACTTAGTACATGTCATTTATTTCTCTCAATCCAACAAAACAAAAATTTGACCCAATTTCTCTCATAAAATAATTTTCCCGCTACTTAGCGAAAAACTTTCATACAAAATTTTAAATTACTCAAAAAAAAATTATGTGGCCTATGTAGTTTCTAGTTACATATATCGATTAGGACTGTTCATGGTTATGGTTAAAAAATCAAATCGAACCGTAATTTGAACCAAACCGATTAAAAAAACCGATATTTGGTTTGATTTGGTTAGGTTTGGTTTTAAATTTTGAAAAATCGATACTATTTGGTTTGGTTTTGGTTTTACTAAAAAATAACTGCAAAAATAACCGAACCGAACCGATAAATTATATATATAAATTTTATAATTATTTATATATTATTCATAAATAAAATATAAATATTTTGTTAAATTTTAAGTAATTTAAGTCTTTAAATTTACCATTTTCTCAAGCACAACACGTAAATTTTAGCCCATCTATTACAATCATAAGTCCAAGTCCATCAAAATTCATTACATCAGTCGTTACCTACCATACCTTTCATAAGATAGTTACACCTTCTCATAATTGAATCACTTTGTTCGTGTAATGATAACTTTAGTATTGTTTAATTGCTTAATTGAACCACCAATAGCTTTTCAGTGGATTGTTCATGTACTAGGTGTTTGTGTTTATCAAGATATGTATGTCCTACAAAATTTATTACTTTCAAACTGAAAAAATCAGAAAAACCGAACCAAACCGTCAATAACCAAACCGACGGTTATTTTTTTCGTTTGGTTTGGTTTGATTTTAGATATTTAAAAAACCGACTAGATTGGTTTGGTTTTGGTTTCAACCAATAACCGATCCAAACCGAACCACGAACAGCCCTAATATCGATATATATTTGTCCACCAATACTTCAGATTTTTTTGTGTAATTAAAAATGGGAATATTCATAAGTGTGCTTAAATTTGTAAAATACAATGAGATTTATATCTATTTTTTAAAATGTAGCACCCCCAAAGTGTAGCAAAATATATTGTATTGGTATGCAATATATACATTTTAATCGTAATTAAAATAGCATGGATACAATATCTTTTTGTAACATTGTGAGTATACATGTGTGACAAACGATATATATATATATATATATATATATGTTTTCAAAACAAAAAATAATATATGTGTGTCGTTTTTCAAAGCATAAAATGGATGTATGTATATGAATATGTGGACATCTATTGTGTGTATGTCCAATTTGATTCAATGTATATGTTTTCAAAGTGTATATATGTGTAACGTTAATTGTATGTGAAGTATATGTTGTATGTATATGATCTCTAATGAAACAACATTGATTTTTTGATGGACAAACGAAATGCTATCGAACTGCGAATGTGTGACCAAGGTGATGTGGCATGTCTTGTTGAGTGACATCATTATTTATTTATTTCTTATTATTTTGATTTTTTCTTCTAAAAACCGCAAAAAGATTAATGTGTCTTTATTCACTATTGACATTTATTTTATTTGAACAATTACCTTTTATAAAAAAAACCCAAAGACAAATTTTCTACTTAGTTGATGTAAATAGGGTTTCAACATCATTATAAGGCGTTACTTTCGATAATACCTTCTACCGCTCTACTTCAGTTTCATCTTTAAATTGCCCTCTTTTTCCAGATAAATTTGATTCATCTGGTTGAGCTCTCACTTGATTTGAAGCGTTTTACAAACATGATATCAATCGATTTTTCATCCTAATGTGGTAGTCAGATCTATGCCGTTTTAGCCATTCTTAAGAGATCTGTTAACAGGGTGTTTACCTCACAAAAAAGGAGATTTACTTCGAAAAGTCCGCTCTACTCTTCAAGAGCATGAAATTTTCTCTTGACCACTCTTGATCTTTGTAAAATGGTTAGCATTCTTTCCTCTTTACTGCTTCACAAGTGATTTCTACTTTTTCCGATAAGAAAGTAAACTGAAAAAACTCACCGATCATAAAAATGAGTTAAATTTTATATCTGTCGTGATAAAGTTAAAAACCTCAACGCCAGAAGATTAAGAAGAAAAACTTAAACAAGTATTAAATTAATAGAAAACCCCTGAAAATTCAAAAAATCTAGCACACATCTACTGATTCAGATGAACTACTGTATGCGTAACCTAATTTTTTTTATTTTTGCAATCGATCTTTTTATCTGAACAATTAGAATCATGAAAACACATTTGATTTAAAAATTACTTTTTCTATATGAAAAATACATTTTATTATTTTTACCACGGCGTGAAGCTCGAACAAGTACACTAGTCGGCCGATCGGTCGGATGATGGAGGATCAAACCATACAAGGGAAAAAGTGGAGGACCTCCTCATAATAATACTTGCTACTTTTTGTAACGCCCGTTTAGACTAAATTGGGGCTAATTTGGGGAATTTAAAGAAATCCTTTTTTTCATATCAGTATTATCAATTCACCGGAAAACCCTAATTGTTCATCTTCCCTCAATTTAATTTTCTCTCCCATTCCGATCAAAAAATCAAACCCTTAATCGCAGCCATTATGCATTTTTTAGGGTTTTCCAGGTTTGTGTATGATTGAGAATCATCATCATCATGAGAAGGGGATTTTAGGTTTTTTTTTTTTTTTTTTTTGGGTGAATCTGCTTGTGTTGGGGGTTGGTTGGATCTGTTAATTGATTGAGAATCACCAGAAGAAGGAGATTTTATTTTTTTTGAATCTGCTGGGCCTTGTTTGTTGATTTTTGTGGTATCTGTTGATTGATGTGTGTTTGAATTGTTCTTTTTTGTAATGGCAAACGGTTCAGAGAAAGGGGAGATTGTTGTTTCGTCCATTAGGACTGGTATGAAACGGGAGTTTGCTATGATGATGAAGGCTCAAGCTGATTGGGACATTGATGTTGGTCAAAAGAGGGTTACAAGGACACCACAATCGAGTCAGACTAGTCCTGGTAACGTTAGCAATGATAAGGTTTATGTGAAAAAGAGGAAAAGGGAGGTGAAAAATGTGGTTGTTAGTGAAGATTTGTCGAATTCGAAGGTTGTTGTTGGTAAGGAATTGGAGAGTGCTGGAGTTGTGAAAAGGGATGACAATGTGGTTTTATTGAGTGAAGATTTATCGAATTCGAAGGTTGTTGGTGAGGAATTGGAGAGTGATGGAGTTGTGAAAATGGATGAAAATGTGGTTTTGTTGAGTGAAGATTTGTCGAATTCGAAGGTTGTTGTTGAGGAATTGGAGAGTGATGGGGTCGTGAAAAAAGATGACAATGTGGTTTTGTTGAGTGAAGATTTGTCGAATTCTAAGGTTGTTGGTGAGGAATTGGAGAGAGATGGAGTTGTGACAAGGGATGAAAATGTGGTTATTTTGAGTGAAGAGGAGGAGCCGAAGAGCGATGTGGTGGATTGCACTAGTGATGATGAGAAGAAAGGTAAGATGGATGAAGGAGTTGTTGGGTCTGGAGAAGAAGGGAATACTAGCTTGCAGAATTGTGGAGATGATGCTAAGACTGAAAAGGGTGAATCAGCGAAAACCAATGATGATTTTGATGAAGAGATGGCTGAAATTGTTCCTGAATTAGCTGTTACTGCTCAGGGTGATGGTAAAGATGAGCAAAAATGTGGTGATGATACTCAGAGTGAAATGCCTACAACAGGGAAGGCCAGTGATTTCATTGTTGGAGCAATGCCTGAAATTGTTCCTGAAGCAGCTGTTACTGCTCAGGCTGATGGTAAAAATGAGCAAAATTGTCGAGATGATGCAAAGACTGAAATGGCTAAAACAGTGAAGGCTAATGATTGCAGTGTTGAAGCAAGGCCTGAAATTGTTCCTGAATTAGCTGTTACTGCTCAGGGTGATGCTAACGATGAGCAAATACAGACACCTATGAGGCGGTTTACTAGGTCTGCTCTGAAAACAGAAGAGGACGCAAAGGTATCTCAGTGCGATAGCATTAAGATTGTGGATGTTCATGAAACAGATTCTGTAGGTACCATGTCTGCACCTGCAAAGTTGGAGTTGAAGATGTCCAAGAAAGTTGCACTAACTAAAATTCCCACAAAGTTGAAAGATCTTCTTGAAACAGGTTTGCTGGAGGGTTTACCTGTTCGCTACATTCGTGGCACTACAAAGGTGAGTTTTTTAAAGAGACATTTATTGAGTTTCCGTTTCGGCAATTCTGTTTGGATATTAACCAAATAATTGTAATTTAGGGGAGAGGGCGTCCTGCAAAAGGACTTCGCGGAGAGATTAGAGGGTCAGGAATATTGTGCTTCTGTGATAACTGTCATGGGACATCTGTAAGTTTAACTTTTTTGTATTTTCTTCAGTAGATTATCTGAATATCCCTTTTATGATATATTTCCTTGCTCGGTACAGGTTGTTACACCAAATCAATTTGAGCTGCATGCCAATAGTGCCAACAAACGTCCACCAGAATACATCTATTTGGAGAATGGAAAAAGTCTGAGGGATGTATTAAGTATGTGTAAAGATGCTCCTTCTGATGAAGTAGAGATGGTAATAAAAAATGCCATTGGGAGTGCAGACGCTAAAATAAATGCTTCAGCATGTATGACTGCACAGGAGTTTCAATCTCCCCCTGTTCAAAGTAGTGAAGCTAGTAGCAGGTATAAACATCTAAGTGTTTTCCTGGCCACGGAAAACTTCTGCTTGTAAGCTTATACATCATTCTATATTCTATAATTATTATCAAGATTTTGTGACATTGTTTTGATTACTTTGATATTATTAACAGGGCAGTTGGTAGGGGTTAAATTTAGCCAACTATATAATCAAAAAAGACATCTAGCTTTGAGGATAGAAATAGGAGTTGATAACTCATCAAAAATATCTATGATTCTTCTCTGTTCAAATGCATCACAAAATGCACGAGGGGATCATTAGTATTTCTTTAATGATGGAAGAAGAAGTAGGGATGACAATCCTCGGGCTGAAGTCCAACTTATGGCGCTAGCTTCAGCCTTCAGCTAGATCACTGAGCTATGTAGATCTATTTCTGTTGTCTATTAAAACAACAACATACCCAGTGGAATCCCATAAGTGTGGTTTGGGGAGTGTAGAGTGTATGCAGACCTTACCACTACCTCGTATAGGTCGAGAGACTGTTTACGAAAGACCCTCGGTTCAAGTTTAGCAAATCCAAGTATAAAGAATAAGAAAAAAAACATAGCAACTAACAAGGGGAGCAGTGCAAATCCTACAACAATAAGACAGTTTTGCTTCACCAACAAAAAGAAAATGATATGAAATAAATGGATACACATTCTTATCCCCAAAAAAGTAATATAATTGAAATGGTATTGTCATATAATTAATTCTTATCCCCCCAAAGTAAAATAATTGAAATTGTTTGTCATCAAAAAGTAAAATAATTGAAATTGTATTGTCATATATTCTACTTCAGTCTTATTTCATCTTCTCTACCATGGAATGCTGGAACATAACCTTTATGTTCTTTCTATTTTTTTTTGATTTTGTAAATGTATTTCATTTATTAACAAGGCCAAAAAAACTGGCCTTATACAAGGGGTATACGGTATACTACCATTATGTTCTTTCCATGTTTTAAATAATTAAAACATTTGCCTCGTATTTTACTTTGAATATCTTTAATTGTGTTATGATTGCTCACCTTTTTGCATCAATATGTTATTTCCCACATTTGTTTCAGGTCTACATCATCTGCGCCTGCTACAAAGTTGACCGATCGAATGCCCTCTGGCAGTGGAACTCAAAGTAAAGTTCACGGAAAGTTAACTAGAAAGTAAGCCTTTTTGCTTCTTAAAGCTTTTGTTTTCTGTCTTTGATGATATATTTTTGCCATTGCTCTGGCATCTAAGCTTTTTATTAATTCTTTTTCGTACTTTTATTGGTTCGTGGTGTTTCTTTTTGACTTCATTCTTGCTCTTCTGTCTCTACAGGGATCTGCGCATGCACAAACTTGTATTCGAGGAGGATGCACTTCCTGATGGAACTGCATTAGCATATTATGTCCGTGGACAGGTATATATTCAACTCAATTACATAGTTCCATTTTGAATTGCTCTACTTTTGTGTTGTAACAGGTTAGTATTCAAACCAATATTAGATTGTTGAATTTTTAATTGCTCATCACATGTGTTGTTGCAAACATGCTAGAAGTTTGTTCACTAGATTTGTACATTCATAGCATTCGCTTGGTGCTCCTTTGGTGGAATAAAAATTAATTACTCATCAAAGAATTGTTCACTAGATTTTTTCTTATATACATTCTTTGTATTTTAATTTGCTTGCTGTCTCCTGGCAGAAATTGCTGGAGGGTTATAAGAAAGGTCATGGAATTTACTGTTACTGTTGCAATACTGAGGTACGTAGTTCCTGCTTTCGTAAGTATTAAAATCAGCTGTCATATGCTAATGTCCTTGTTTTCATACAGGTCAGCCCTTCACAGTTGGAGGCTCATGCAGGTTGCGCTTCACGTCGGAAGCCGTGAGTGTCCGTTTCTTTTGTGTTTTATTCTGGATAATTTGTGTAAGGGATCAGGTATATATCCAAGTCATTTTCCCTGTTTTACCCCCTTTTCTGATTGACTTGTGGTTTTCTCATTCCTTTTCTGGATGGGTTGTGTATATGACATTAATGGATGGTGAGAATGTCGTCGAAGTCAATAAACAAGTTATTATTTGAAACAGTAATTAATGTTCTTCAAATGCACGAATGGTGCTAGTGCAACTTCTTTGACTGAAAGATTTAGTTAACGTTAATCCTTCTATGTTACTTTGACAGTTATTTGTACATATATACTTCCAACGGGGTGTCTCTGCATGAGTTGTCTATTAAACTTTCAAAAGAACGAAGGTCCTCAGCTGAGGAAAATGATGATCTCTGCTCTATATGTGCTGATGGAGGGGACCTCCTGTGCTGTGACAATTGTCCAAGAGCTTTCCATGCCGGTAAATGTGTTTTACATTGTTGAATTCTTTTATCTACTGTCTATCTGTGTTTCCTTCTAACAGTCCAGTATCAAATTGTCTTAGGAAGTTAGGATAATGCACCATGTTGATTGATTCAGTGATGCATATCTTTTCTCAAATCCAATTTATAGTTCCATTTAGCATAGTAAAAGTGAGATAATGATATAACAATATGAGTAAATTTCACGGGTTGTTTTAGAAGGCTAGTGGAAAAAGAAATAGACATTGTACAGAGTATGTCTATTTCTTTTTCCACTAGCCTTCTAAAACAACCCGTGAAATTTACTCATATTGTTATATCATTATCTCACTTTTACTATGCTAAATGGAACTATAAATTGGATTTGAGAAAAGATATGCTACAGATGCTTATACAATCAAAAGGTGGCATATACATTCCAGAATACGTATACTCAATTGGATCTCCTTCCATTGTCCAGTGAGTAGGATTTATGTTAAATTACACCATAACAGTGCAAAAGACTTCACAAAATCCCATCTAAGCTTAGGCTATTGCTTCACAAGGATCCTATCATATCAACTAGTGATTCAGCCTCCTCAGCGTAGCTTTCTTTACACCAAAAATAAAACAAAAATATACAGTTCATCTTGATTTTCTCCACAAAATTATGTTTGTCTTCAAAAGCTCTATAGTTCCTCTCCTTCCAAATGGTCCCTGGTCCACCATATGCAAGCAGGGACAAGTTTCCACCATTTTTTCTGACTACCTGCCCCATCATTCTGGTTCCAACATTTCAGCAAATCAACCCTTGTTGCTGGCATTGACCATCTGATTCCTACCATATTCAAGAATAGTTGCCATAATTGTCCAGTAACAGGACAATGAATGAATAGATGACTATTATTTTCCCCAGCAGCTCCACACAGAAAGCATCTAGAGCACAGTTGGAATCCCCTTCTTTGAAGTTTATCATGTGTGAGACAAGCATTCTTGCTGCTAGCCAAGAAAAGCATACCACCTTAAAAGGAGCCTTCATCTTCAAAAAGATGAAGGCTCCTTTTAAGGTGGTATGCTTTTCTTGGCTAGCAGCAAGAATGCTTGTCAAGATGAAGGCTCCTTTTAAGGTGGTATGCTTTTCTTGGCTAGCAGCAAGAATGCTTGTCTCACACATGATAAACTTCAAAGAAGGGGATTCCAACTGTGCTCTAGATGCTTTCTGTGTGGAGCTGCTGGGGAAAATAATAGTCATCTATTCATTCATTGTCCTGTTACTGGAC
>JAJONR010014261.1:0-18166 GCA_029582245.1 Solanum etuberosum
TTTTTTTTTTTTTACATTTGAATGAATTCTTTTGTAATTTGAAGAGAAATCAAAGCAAACAGTTTTCTTGTGACATTTTTTTGGTTCCAATGTTTTTCCAACACATGATGAGCCTGATGGGGAATATGCAAATGATATATCGAAAGTCAAAATTAATACATCAAAGACTGTTTTACACATTTAATTGTATGATTTATGATCTTTAAAATATATTGAATTTAATTTTTATTTTTTCAAATAAATTTTTTTTTAATTTTTTATTCTATAAACAATTAATTTAACTCATCGAGTATAATAATATAAATATATAAATTTATACTTGGTAAATTTTTATTTATTTATTTTGAGCACAAAATAGGATGAAAAGAGCAAATGACCCAGTTTGAACATCACCGTCTATGGCGGGTCAAGCCACGAAATTGTACAGTATATATACTACAACCTAATAGACTTTTGCTCTGAAGAAAACCACAAAATTTTTGCTTTCTTCTCTCTTTTTGAAGGCAAAGGTTGCTTTCTGTATCAGTGATAAACCTACTAAAACCCCCTTTTTGCAGAGAGAAATTTGGAAATGGGGTTTGATGAAATGGAACCAATTTTCGGGCGAATAAATGCAGAGTGGTCAGCACCTCACAAAACCCCTTTAAATCCTTTCCTCTTTCATGTCCACGGATTGCCAAGTGATCCCTCTACTCTCCATGTCTGCGCCACTGACTTCCATTCAAATACATGGGACGCTTTGAAGTCTGCGCAGGAGCTTGAAGATATGGTTTGCCTCCTATTCAACTTACTTTCCTTCTTATTTTGGACTCTCGATTCTATGCTTGAATTTTCTCAGCTTCTCCTGCAAAAGTTTTATTCTCTCATTTCAATTCTAGATTTTCTGCTCTAATTGCTAATGTGGATAGATTTAGGGAAGACCAATCGGAGAATTTAAACACAAATTTAATTACTTTTTTTAAAAAAAATGAAGAGGATTTAAGCTCAAATCCAGCAATTAGACTTGAAATATTGCTTAATCCAACCAATTATCAAAAACCAAGTTTTTAGATGCTTTTACTGCTATTAGGATGACAACTTTTACTTTTATATTTTCACTAGGTAAATTGTCTGTGCTTCGAGCAGTGGTGAACTACGTCAATAATCTTCTTCTGAACATTTGATAATATAAGTGTTTTCGAGTGGGTAAAGCCCTACGATAAATTGTCAAGAATATTTTATCGAAAGATGAAATGAAATATTTTTTTAATCTTAAAACCAAAAAGATTTGATTCTAATTGTTTATGCATTTTGTTATTAATTCTTCATTTTACTCTAGTTCTTCATCACCAAATTCTTTAGAAAAGATATATAATTGTTTCATTGTCTATATTTGTATTTTCAAAAAGTGGTACAAACATCTTATTCATCAATTGCGAGAGTTTTTCTCCTATTCAAGGCCTCTACATACAGAATCTAAATGTTATACATCTTATGTAATTAGTTGTGTACTTGATAAGTTAATTAAAATATAAAAAACACATCTCTTGGAGTTCAATGAAATAACGTATGTTGCTCAAATAATTTGGACTAAATGATGTCTTGGCAAGTCCCTTATTCAAAATCATTTGCAATTGATGGCACTACTTTGATAGCCAAAAGGCATATTTTGTTGTCTATGTTTCGATCAATATGGTTAAAACTTTAATTTTTTTTGCGATTTTTAATCTAATGTTTATAAGGAGATAATTATTTCTTTAAGATTTGATTAATATGGATTCATCCTACTTTGAGGGGTAATTCATTGACTCTAATCCGAAATTTGAACCCCAAATTTTTTATTAAGGTTGAGTACAATACTTACCATCCCACTACATTCATTTTATTTTTTTGATGTCACTAATCGATTGAATACCTCGAGAAGATAGAAAGTTGAATAACTAAAACTCCAAGGTAGTGTGGAACCACCACAACTTCTGAACACTCAAAAGTCCCTTCTTGGACATCCCATGGATCTTTTAGCCACTGAAAACTCTATAAAGATCAAAGTCATTCATTTCACAAGTTTAAGAGTTCTAATCTACATGACACCAATAGTCTAATGATTACATCAAACTCTTGATTAACATATCTTTACTTCAACATAATGATCAAAAGCATAAGCATAAACAACAAAGTTTAAAACATGTACTCAAAAACAGCAATTAATAACATAAGCATAAATTAATGACCGTAAAAAAACATACCAGGATCTGTAACAATCGAATGAAACAAAAAGAAAAAAATGGAGCCCACTAAATTCACATTGTCCCCTTAAGGAAATTATTCCCCTCTAGTACCCGAGGTTTAAAGGAATGGATCCTCTCAGGATAGAACGATTCTATTCACCAGTGTATTGATACAAAAACAATGGTGTCGGTGAGCCACTCAACTGGAGCAAAGTACATGAATATTTAATTGTTCAGAAGAAGAAGAAGAAGAAGTTCAGAATTTTCGTTGTTTTAAAATGAGAGGAAATTCCTCTATTTATAGACAACAAAGGGTAGTGTGAACAAATGTTTATTGTGCCTTATCGGAAAGGTCACAACTCTTTGGAAAAGTCACAACCTTTCATAAAAGTCGCAACTCTTCGTAAAAGCCGCAACTCTTCGTAAAAGCCGCAACTCTTCATAAAAGTCACAACTTTTCATGAAAGGGAAGACTAATTTTGGAAATAAATAAATTAAAAGGGAATCCTGGTTTGTGGTGGCGCCACGTAGGCGGGCCTAGGGTTCTCTTTTATAATATATATATGATATATGATATATGATTTTTTAAGAGGGATGGAGAGAGAGATAAAGTAAAAGAAACCTAACTGAACTTTCTCCTAACTTCATATTGAACTGAATTGATTCCTTCAAAACTGTTTGAAGCAGATATTACTAGTTGATGAAACTATGGACAGGACACATTTTACATATTCTTTAGATAACTGGAATAAAAGCTGTTTGGTAGAAAAGAGAATATAACATACATTCCACATGCTAATTATGAGTTGAGTAATTAATTCTTGCATAATTGTCTTTGTTTAGTCTATCTTTTTGGTGGTTTTATTTGTAATCATTGTTCTTTTGAGATCTTTTTTATTTTATTTTTTATTTTAATCTTTTTGTTTCTGGTTCATTCTTAAGATGATCTAAGCGAAGTTTGGTTCTTATGTTTCAAATCATAGTCACTAGTTTCATATCATTCTATACAGAGGGACAGAACTGGTATAGGAGGCTCTTGGTCTGACTTTGTAGATTACCTTATAGCTGCCGTAAAGTCTGAAGATGTGAAGCTTGTTATGGATGGACAGTCAAAAGTTGGAGGTGATCTTTAATTTTATTCTCTTCAAATTTGCTCAGTGGTATATAATATGTATAGACAATTTTCCTTTTCTCTTTCCTCTTTTTAGCAGGAAGCATATCCCCTAGGTTTTTAATAAATGAGAAAGCGTATCTCCAAAAGAATTGATGTTTAATTTTGAAGACGTTCTGAAGGTTGAAACAATAGTAAACAAGTACGGGCTTAAGTCAGATTTCTAGTGTAAACATACGGTTATTGGAAACTCCTCTATGTCTCTTTACATTATTCTCACACTTGTGATAGTTCATTTGTACGTATCCTTTATGAAATTTATATATTTTATATGAATTTCTTTCTTCTCTGACACCTTCTTGAGATTTTTTCTTGTCACTCTATCATATGTTTTCTTGAGTCATTGAATATCAAGTGAAGATATCCTCTGTTAATAAATTTTCATTGAACTTTGTTACCAAAAATATTGCTTGTCAGAGATCTATCAGACATAAATCTAAATCAGTTGTCCATAATCCTTGTAAATTACCCAAGTTTATGCTCAATCAGTTTGGATTCAATGATGCAAATATTCCTTGAACCACAAGATTTACCGATGCTCACTGGAGTGTTTTCATATTTCTTAGTGTCAGTGAAATAAATTAACTTCCAAAGGGAGGCTAATTTTTATGATGACAGGTCTATATATGAAGTTAGTTGTTAAGTCCGGTCCTAAAAACTATACAGATATATTATTGGTTTAGGTAATCTTGTTATCAACCCTCTTCATGTGCAATAACAATAATTAGCTTTCATCCTTTGTTTCTCTTTTAGAATTTGGGTGAGTTTCTTAGTTGGAACTTTTGAATATTTGGGGTTTCAATGTATTGATTCCCCCTTCCCCCCTCTCTTTCTTTTAGGTGCTGCACATGCAAAATTGGTTGCCCAGAAAGCAAAGGGGATGCCAAGAATCTCTATATCACTTAGTAAACTTGTGGATACTGCAGCAACTGAGGCAATGGCAAATCTTTCTTTGGAGCTCTACACAACATTCACAAATGTACATAATTTGCTTAAAGCTGGTCTGTTCCCTGATCCGTGAGTAATAGTTTGTGTTCTTAATTTAATTGATGAATACCTGTAATTAATTGGTTAAAGCTTATGGGAAGTATTTCCAGCTGTTTTTGGTGTCATCAGTGGTGCCATTTCAAGATTAGACAGTCAGGCCCCATTGCTGCTTCTTCTTTAAATTCTTCAAGAAAAGCTGCAGTAGCCTGTCTATATCTCTTTGTTTTTCCTTCTTCAGTCTTTGAAGGTGACTTTGCATGAGGTGGTGGAATTAACGTTCTAGTGATATTTCATTTGAGTTAATGTTAATTTTATCATGCTTGTACATTGGATATTGAAATTAGTTTGCTTGTAAAGTTTCTTTTACTTACTATACTCTCATATGTTAGGTAATTTTTGTAATTTCTGTAAATTGTGCACCTTAGTTTGAAGAAGCGCGTGGTTCACTTTTCGCTACTCACTTAGAACTCAAGAGTTCTGTCATGTTTTTGCACTTCTTGCTTTCTGAAAGAGTGATCTTAGATTGCCAACAAAAGGGCGATCAGTATACTCTGGTTGGCAGTCTTTTCTTTTCAGAATCACCACTCTAGCATGGGTACAACGTTCCAAGTCCCCTTTTTGCACCTACAGCATAGGTCTAACATAAAAAAAGTAAACATATTGCACACCTCTGCATTCATTCAATCTTAGAACCTTCATGGAAGAATTTGCTAAAATGGTGCAGTTTGCACTATTTCCTCAACTTATTCATATGCTATCACTTCTATGCTTAACTTTTTCCTTATTCTGCCCTGTTTTGTGAACAAATCTCCAATAATTCTACAAGTTCCTTTTGACTCTTGATGACTTCATGTGCCTAACGATAGATTTTCTTTTTGAGAGTGCATTCATTTTCTTGTGGTCCTCTTTGCAGAGAAACAACGATGCTGTGAGTTGACAAATGTTTTATCTGAAGAAAAGGTATTCTTTTTTCAATCAGCCTTAAACTTTTGTGAAATTTGACTTTGTCTGTGCTAGTTGCTTTACAAATGAATAAATGCTTATTGTTATTTTCCTTTGTTCCATCTCATGCAATTTCATTTATTCATGGGGAACTCGAGGTTTTAGGTCTGTATTATACAATAATCTTTTTCTTCTTGTCCCTTGCTATTTGACTGAACATGTTTGTCCCTTTTCTTAAAAATGAAATCAGTGCTCACTATCCAATAGATGAAGGGTGTTAGCTCCATTAGAATTCTGTGTTGTCTTAACTGCACTTGGGGAAAAAAAAAACCATATTGCTCAATGCCTCAATCCGTCTTGCTATACTTTGTAATTTACCCTCCCATCAAAAGCACAGAGACACGAGTAGCCACCTTGCCCACCACCTCAGTATTTACCAGGTCATAACCTGTCAAGCTCTGGAACTTGGGAAAAAAGTAGTTGGTTGATGTGATGTTAGTGATGAGAAGTGTGGGAATTGGTTTGTAGATTAAAAAACTGCTTCCTATGTAGCCTTTTTTTTGTGTTCAGATTTGTTGTACGTGGTAAAGCAATCAATAGTAGGAAATGCATGTTACATTATGACAATCTCAGAAAGTAAAATCCACAACCAGAACTTGGGATGTAAAGAAGTGTTGCTTGACTGTAAGGAGTACAATTAGTCAGTGCAAGTGGATACAATGTCAATTAATTCCTCTGTCTCTTCTATTATCATGTAGCCATTATGTTTTTTATAGTTGCTTTGTTTACTTGGCAGGAAAAGAATGAAACTGCGCAGAAGCAACTCGATGCGCTTCTGTACTCCAAAAGACAGAAGATTGAAACCACAGCCGCAGATACTGCAACCGTCAGTAGTTCACTAGAGTCACCAGGTATAGTGAAAAAATATATATATCCATTTTGTTGTGGAAATTTGAATCTGAGGCCTGTACAGGATTGAATTTCGATTCTTCAACTATCTTTTGAACAAGTTTAGATTAGTGATCAAAGCCTTGGCTAGTTTATTAATGTGGAGAAAAGACGAAAGAAACTTGATAGTGCAATTAATAAGTTTCCGAAAATTTCTGTATCAAAGGTTCTTTTTTGATAATTTTCCCCCTTGGAGGTATTTGCAGACTATACCTTTTGCCAGCTGTATTGTCCTATTGTTTTTCTTCTCTGTTAAGTATTCTATAGAGTACTTCTGTAGGAGAACAATTCACATCCTTTATGTGATGTCTACGGACCTGTATAAATGGCTATTAATTTTACTATTAACAATCACTGTCACTGCTGCTAATTGTCTACTTGTAGATATTACTGCATTTTAATCTGTTCATTCATTCATACTTTACCCAATTGCAGTTAAGCAAGCAGCCCAACATCCCTCTACAAAGGTGACTAACCGTGTGGTACCAGCACATCGTAGGTAAGCTAAATCAATTTATCCTTGCATCGATCTTAAAAGTATTACTTCAATGACTAGTTGCTCGGTCTACAGGGCCAGAGTCCGAGGTGTTCTTTTGCATGATATTGAAGAGGAGAGACAAGATTAAGAAACTGTTTCATTTATCTCTGTGATTGATTGAAGCATTTACACATGAGCTCTTTCTGTCAATGCCGTATGATGGAAAATATGGCGTTAATTAATTCAATGTGTAAAACAGTCTTTGTTTGTGGTGACCAAGGTGAACTTCCTTCATCCAAGTTTTATCCACTTACCGGAGGACTTGTCAAGGATGAAGGTTTTTCTCTTTATTGATTGAAGTGACCATGGTGTTGAATGCTTGGAAACAAAAGTAGATGGAAAGCTAGCTGAGTTGTTTCACCAAGGACTTGAATGTAAGAATGTAAATGTTTATTGCGAAGAAATTATCGAGAGCGTTTGTCCATTGGATTTAGGGCTCAAATTTGACGTGTTAATGAAATGTGAACAGAACTTCAATTTCAAATTTCAAGGCCATATAATAATAGGCATTATGACAACACTTGGTTACATTTTAATTTTTTTGTATTTTTGCTGGAACGAGTCAGAGATCAAAATGTTGCTATCACAAGTTCAAATCATTTCTCCGTTGATCCCTTTGTGAAATATGTGGAAAAATAATACTCCTAATTAAATTTACTGAGTTTTTTGTCAACACGTGTACTATATGGATATGGATATAATGAATGATAATTGAGAGCAATAAACTAATGCTTATTGCAAAATGCCGCCAGAAACGCGTAGTGTATTATTGGTTCAAACTAAACCTGCGTTGCCATCTTGTACCAATGTTTAATTAAAACGTGCGTCAAGCCCTCTTTAAAAACAAACCACTCGAAATCAACAAAATGAGAAAAAGTAACTCTTGCCATCATTTCCAAATACTACTTCTTAATTCTCTTTTGTTTTTGGGATCTTAATGGCCTTACATATTCAAATCCAGCCAAGGAAAATGGTAAAGCCCTCAACTCCTACCCCTCAAACTTCCATTGTTTGATCAGAGTGCTCCTCATATATTTGTACCAATATTGTTCCACTACTTACCAAACAGTGAACGAATTACTGATCAAACATGTGACAAGTTGCAACAATCTTTAGCCGATACGTTAACCAGGTTTTACCCTCTTGCTGGAAGATTTAGTAAAAATGACACCTCAATTCACTGCAACGACCAAGGTGTTGAGTATGTTGAATCCAAAGTCAATGCGGATCTTGCTGAGTTTCTCCATCAAGGACTCAAGATTGAACTTTTGAATGACTTTCTTCCAACTGATTTGCCATCAAGTTTACTACTTAGAGTCCAAGTGAACATATTCAATTGTGGAGGACTAGTCATTGGGATAAATATTTCACATATCTTAGCTGATGGTTTCACATTAGGATCATTTGTCAAGGAATGGGCACACATTAGCCAAACAGGGACAACAAAAGACTGCCTCCCAAGTTTCGGTCACTTGTCATCTCTCTTTCCCCCAACAGTGCTACCAGGACCTCAAGTTTCACCGCCTTCCAACCTAGGCCCTAAGATTGTCACGAAGAGGTTTGTGTTTGATGCTTTGGCAATAGCAAATCTCAAAGACAGAATCAATTCGAGTGCCACATTCACCAGACCTACTCGACTGGTGGTCGTTCTGTCATTCATATGGAAGGTTCTTGTGGGCAATTCATCAACCAAACATGGACATTCAAGGGGGTCATCTGTATAATTTCCGATTAATTTGAGGGGAAAATCAAATTTGCCTTCTTTAGATCATGCTCTAGGGAATTTATACGTGACGGTTGTTGCTTCTGTTGAGGCAAACCAGTTGAGAAATGAGTTAAATGACTTTGTTAACTTGGTAGGAAGTACAACAAGGGACACATCTGCAAGCATTGGTAAGGCAAACATTGATGATATTACATCTATGTTCGCTACCTGTGGAACAGAAGTTATAAACAAACTTGGTCTAGGAGACGCGATAGACATTTATCCGAGCACTAGTTGGTGCAGATTCCCCTGGTACGAAGCAAACTTTGGTTGGGGAAAGCCATTTTGGGTGAGCAGTGTTAGCAAACCTTTTGAAGTAATTATCCTAAATGACACAAAAGATGGTGATGGAATAGAAGCATGGGTTAGTTTGAAGGAGAATGAAATGACTGAATTCGAGAGAGATTCTGAAATATTGTCATACACTTCAAAAGTAGCATTTGATTCCTCCATGTGGATAAAATGATTCATTTTGAAGTGTAAAATTTTCACAAGAGCGTAGTGATAAGATTCTGTTTTGTTTTTTCCATGTTTATTTATATGATGAAAAGGAATATCTAATTTCAATTGAACTGTGACTGTGGAGGGATCAAGTTGTCACCTCTTGTAAGGAAAAGAGTTAGCTAAATTGTTGAGACAATATACGATTTATACATATAGTTTATGTATTAGTATGTTTAATCATGTGCGTCCACCCCTGATTGATCTGAAATAATATTGATAAAAAAACTCAAATGAGCACATGGAGCGCATGGGATCAGGAGACTACTTTGTTATTGAATTTTCAGCGAATATTTCTTATAAACTGATGCCCTGCCAACGAGACAAGTATAACCAAATATGCAGAAACAGGTTGACATAACACATGGACTGTCTGTAGTTTTGAAATGGGCTTTATAAATACAGCCAAAACAAAAAGGAACAGTTTAGCTCCTTTTCATTACCAGACACTCTATACTAAGAAATACTCTAGCTGTGTCTATTCTCTCTTTTGTTGCTAATCCTATTTAATGGCGAGATTGAAATTCAGACAAGGATAATGTTGAAGCCCTCAACTCCAACCCCGAATCATCTACGGACCCTCAAGCTTTCATTGTTCGATGAGCTGGCTCCTCATGCATATGTGCCAGTACTCTTCCGCTATTTGCCAAGCAATACTGAAGGAACAATTACTGAAAGATGTGATAAGCTCCAAAAATCTATGGCGGAGACATTAACCAAGTTTTGCCCTATAGCAGGGAGATTTATTGAAGGTGAATTCTCAATTCACTGCAATGATAAAGGCATTGAATATGTTGAAACCAAAGTTAACGCCGATCTTGCTGAGTTTCTCCACCAAGGACCCAACATGAAGCTTTTGAATGATTTTCTTCCATGGCCTAGTACTGTTCCTCCATACTCAGATCTGCCATCAACTCCATTACTTGGTGTCCAAGTGAACTTATTCAATTGTGGAGGACTAGTCATAGCGATACAAATTTCACACATCGTAGCTGATGCTTTCACTTAAGCAACATTTCTCAAGGAATGGGCGAACACTAGTCTTACAGGAACGACAAAAGATTGTCTCCCAAGTTTCGGCCACTTGTCATCGCTCTTTCCCACAAGAGTGCTATCAGGAACTCAATATTCACCACCATCCAACAGAGGCTCTAAGAGTATCACGAGGAGGTTTGTGTTTGACGCTTTGGCGATAACTAAGCTCAAAAATACAATAGAAGATTCAAGTGTCATCATCAGGCCTACTAGAGTGGTGGTCGTTATGTCGTTAATATGGAAGGTTCTTGCAGGCATTTCCACCGCCAAAAATGGACATTCAAGGGACTCATCTTTTTTATTTCCGATTAATTTGAGAGGAAAATCAAAGTTACCATCTTTAGAACATGCTCTACGTAATTGTACCATGTTTGGAATTGCTGATCTAGAGGCAAGCCAGTCAAGAAAGGAGTTGAATGAGTTGGTAGGAAATACAATACGGGACACATCTATAGGCATTGGTAATGCGGCAAGAGTTGATGATGTTTTCTCTTTAGTTGTTAACAATCAGATAAAAGTTGTAGACATACTTTGCCAAGGAGACGAGATCGACATTTATTCGTGCTCTAGTTGGTGTGGATTCTCTTGGTATGAAGCTGACTTTGGTTGGGGAAAGCCAATCTGGGTGAGCTCCGTTAGCTTTGATGCTATTGAAGTAATTATTCTGATGGACACAAAGGATGGTGATGGAGTAGAAGCATGGGTTAGTTTGACGGAGAATGACATGGCTGAATTCGAGAGAGATGCTGATATTTTGACATTTTGTTCTCTCCACTTCCAAAGTAGCATTCCTTGATTTGGATAAAACGAAACTACATTATTATGTATCTTCTTGATGATTTAATATTTCCTGTTTGTTGCTTCTTGTTTTCTTCATTCATCACAAACCTCCAGCTAAATAAATGTTTGGCTTACTCTGGTATGAGATTAATTAGCCAATTGGTAGAGGAAAAAACTTACTAGTACTCTTTGTTTGCATCAAACCAACTAATGCAAAACATGTGTCATATAAACTTAAATCGTGATATGTGTACATACTCTTATGTTATCAGCAAAGTCTGTGTTGGCTTTCACTAACACTTGAGATGGGACCGAGGACAAGGTGAGAATTGCATTACTTCTCATCAATGATAATATACATTCAAGGACAAAAAGAATGTCCATAAAATAATCAGCACCAAGTAATCAATATTTAGATACGAGAAGCAATAAACAATGATCAAGATTTGAATTATGTGTTAAGGTGATAGCTATTCTCCTCAATCAAGTTGTTCGCCAACCAGATCATCTTATCAGTTCCCAAGGGTGGAAACATTAGAATTCTGTATAGTAGAAGTATTCTCAGAGTTTGGTTTACCATTTGTTGTGCTGGTGCTGGTTGCCGGGCGAATAAGGTTCAAACCGTATACATGGCCCATTTTAGCACGTTTTGTTTCCAAATATCTCTGGTTATCTTTTGTAATGGGTGTCACAACGGGGACCCGACCAGAAATTGCCAAACCATAACCCTTCAGCCCGCTGTATTTTGCAGGATTGTTCGTCATCAGCTTCATAGTTCGAACACCAAGATCCCTTAAGATCTGCAGAAGAAAAAAAAAATTAGTTTTGCTTTAAGACGACAAGATTTACACAAAAGTTACAGCACAATCCAGAGAGAGCTTATATAGGAAGTGAGTACCTGTGCACCAACCCCATACTCTCTTGAATCAATGGGTAAACCAAGATCTTCATTCGCTTCAACAGTATCACGTCCAGCATCTTGTAAATTATAAGCACGAAGTTTGTGACCCAAACCAATGCCTCTACCCTCATGACCACGGAGGTAAACCAAAACCCCCCTGCCAGCAGCCTCAATTTGTTGCATTGCAGTTGCCAGCTGGGACCCACAGTCACATCTGGCTGACCCGAATATATCTCCTGTGAGGCATTCCGAGTGTACCCGGACAAGAATATCTTGTCCATCTCCTATATCCCCCTGGTCATTCAACAAATTCATCCCAAATCAGTACCAAACACAAAATGAACTTGTCAAGCCAAATACGCCCATAGTTTGCATTAATAAAATTCTACAAGGATGTCAAACTGTATGTCAAACTGTAAAGTGATGTAAGATACAATAGTAAACGTGCTCGTCCCCTTTCCACTTAAGAAGAAGATGGAACTTCATGTTTCAAATTGATAATATATCTAGTTTTGTGATTAGTGAAACACAACAAACTGAACTGTATGTACAACTTCGAGTAGTCCAACCACTGCCGAAGATATATGCAAGAATATCCCGAAAGTTTCTTACCTTAACCATAGCAATGTGCTCAATTCCATCTATTATTGACTTGAAGCAATGGGCAGTAAACGGGCCCCACATAGTAGGTATTCTTGCAGCAGAAGCATGCTCTACCAGCTGATCTGTTTTCCTCCTATATCTGTAAAAGGAAGTTCTTGTCAGATGATGTACCAAAAGCTAATGTAGTAGAAACGATAAATGAATGCTTGCTTTCAAGCATTTGCTGGACAAAGCAAGGATAAGGGAAGTCACATCTACTGAGTTTTAAGATATTAATGCAGCTAAATGCAAACGAAATGAAAAAAAAAAATCAAAAGTAGAGTTCTTTTGATCAAGTAAAACTAAACTAGACTTAATATGTTAGCACATGGATGTGTTGGCATACACAATTTAGTAAAAGAACAGATGCACCAACCCATGAAGATAAAGTTTCTTCAAAGACTTGCTGCATCTCCAATCTCTTGTAGTCTGGTTGTTCAGTAACTAAAAAGATTCATATCACCATTGGTTCCATGATGCCCAATGATACAAAAGCCTAAGTCTATCTTCATCCTTAGAAGTGAGAGCTAAGCTTACAGTTTTCGGGGATAAGTAAGCTTACACAATATAAGGAAATCATTGACTTAAATGGGAACTGTCTGAAGTATATTGGGGGGGACCCCATACTAAGAAGTGGTTTACCCAAAAATAGAATGTGGAAATCAGAATTAGGAAAGCTATTACTGGGTGCTCCTGACTATCAAAACAGAACTTCAACACATCTCTTGGTTTCTCTTGAGGACTAAGGGGCATGGAATTAACTGCCTAGTATTGAGTAGATAAAAGAAAGAAGAAGCTAAATAGAAAAATAGATCCACTCAGAAAAGGAAGCCTCACTTTAGAACCATCAGAAGTATTTGTCACCACGTTAAAGCATGACAAAACAATAAACCACGAAAGAATTTATTCAGCAACACAAACTCTTGAAGAAATCAGAAGCAGATCTATTAACCACCTGATTAAGTCAGCAACTGATATGATCTTCAAGTTATGTTCTTTTGCAAATTGACGAAGCATAGGCAATCTAGCCATGGAACCATCATCATCCACAACCTCACATATTACTCCAACAGGGTCTAAGCCAGCTAACACGGCAAGATCCACAGAAGCCTCAGTATGTCCAGCTCGTTTTAAAACCCCGCCTTCCCTGTATTTCAAAGGAAAAATATGCCCCGGTCGATTGAAATCCTCAGGCTTTGAATCTCCAGACGCAAGTGCCAATACTGTCGTTGCTCTATCATGAGCAGATACTCCTGTAGTCGTTCCATGTTTCGCGTCCTGCATGATTGTTTTACCATTAATGCTTCATAAGCATCCAATTAGCAGGAGACAAGACTAGGATGCTGAAAGGACAACTAGCAGCAAGAGGGATCACACAGGACGGATAATTCTCAAGAAATCTTTTGGCACAGAAACCAAAGTAAAAGAATTAAATGTTAGAACATCTTTCAGAAACGAGCCTTAGGTATGTTCATTTATATTTTAGCCCTATTAAACGTAGAAGTGAAACATTGAAGATAAAGGTAGTCGTATTCCACAGAGTTGCCAGAATAGCATACACTAGATAGTAGATCCTTGAAATATTCCCAGGATAACACAGTATCCCAGCATTGATTGAGAGTAACTCTCCAATTGGAAAAATGGTTAGGCAAGTAAGCGTGCTTGCACAACAATTACAGTGTTGGACTTGGTACAGAAATACTCTTTCTGTTTACAAAACATCCCACGAAATAATAATCAGCATTTTTTTTTTTACTCTTGTTACGAATTTGTCGCAGAAAACTTCTTACATCTTTTTTTCTTCTTTCTTTAGTTGGTAAGGTTTAGATATCAAACAACTTAGTAATTTGACTGTATCAGGCAGGTTTAGAAATGTTAAATTCCCAAATTCTGAAATGAGAACTCGCTTGCCATTAAGGAAATTCCCTTGCACATCACCCATACCACCCCCAACTCCATCCTTACAAAAAGAGATGCAAACGTAAGTAATCAAGTTAATACATACCACTGAGACTGTGAATGCTGTACAAAGTTTCTCCTCATTCTTTTTATCGTTTACCATCAATGGAAGCTGTAACCTCTCCAAGTGTTCTTCTGTCATGCTCACACAAACTATCCCTGTTCCATACTTCACAAAGAAAGCCATTGCTTCTGGTGTAGCTTTGGATGCAGCCATAACTAAATCCCCTTCATTTTCTCTGTCTTCATCATCTGTAACTAGCACCATCTGCAATAAGGATTGACTTAAGTCTATTTTTACACAACATAAGAAAAACTCTTGTTGAATTTTAAGAAGAACTTACCTTTCCTTGGCGAATGTCTTCAATAGCCTCAGGAACAGATGAAAAACCTTCGGTCGGACGATCCAAATCACATTCATCATCATCTGAGAGAAAACCACCTGTTGTAGGAACACCATCTGCTTCTAGCGTTGCAAAGGTTACAGCATCAGGTTGAGTCTCAGTTCCTGTAGAGAGGCTACTAAACAGAGAAGTTTCTCCCCAGGATTGAGAACGGATGTCTCCTTCACCAGATAACAATGCAGAATTAATCTTGAAATCATTCTTGATGGTTAAGTGTGGTCTAGCATTAAGCCGTATGAATGACCCTGAAGAGACTCCATTAAGAGAAACTAGATCTCCGGAATGCAATCCATTGAACAACTTGAAGTTCTTTAATGCTCTACAAGAAAAGTTAGCAGATTAGGGAAAACTCATAATCCTGCAAATATTTAAGAAATTGAAAGGTGAGAAATCAATATTTAAACAGGTGAATGGAGAATGTTCAACCACATTATAAACTAAGCTGATTCTATTGACAGATCTTAGCAAGTTTTTACATGACTAAATATGCTACATGTCAATTAAACTACTACTACGCCTCAATGCCTAAATAACCCATCACCAAGTCAAATAAAGAATCTTGAAAAGCAGTAAAATTGCAAAACAAAGTGCTGACTCTGTAAAGTTCAAACAAGAACACTTCCAAGAAACCATTCAAGAAAAGTACAATTCCAAGAAACCATTCAAGAAATGTAAAAATCCAAGTCAAATAAAGCTTTCCCTTTTCAAGAATTGCATCCACGGTGAATTCAAACATAACCCATCATAAAAAGAAAGAACCCAAAACAGGACACTACAAAACCTAAAATCAACAGATTGGTTCTTGAAATTTTAATACAATTCTTGAAAAGAAAAAGAAAAAGAAAAAAGTAAATGCTTACTGGGATCGACTGAGAGATGTTGATGAAGGGTAAGAAATGTTGATGGAAGCCATGAATGTTGTGTGTTTCAAGGGTAAGGTGAAATCTGAAAGAAAGAAAGATTAATGGAGGAGTTTGGTGTCTCTCTCTCCTTTTATAGAAGAGAAAGCGAAAACCAACTTCTTATTTTTCAATGGAAGATTTCAGAAAGGTCTAGGAAATAGGTAGGTTGGCGCAAATAAATGCTACGCTGCCTTGCGGGTCATATCCTATTTTTTTCATTCACCAATACGAATTTATACAAACTCATTTTGCGATTTACTTCCCTTTTTTCTAATTACTTGTCCAATTTTTTTACTTATCTAATTTGACAAATCAAAAAAGTATAAAAAAAAAAATTACCTATTACACTCTCAATTAATTAATTTGAAAAAGATAGAACTTCTTGAAAATCTTAAATTTTTAATTCATCTACTTCATAATTAATAAGAATAAAATGGTAAACTCACTATGTCAATCATTATTTTCTTAATATGTGTGTCAATTCAAAAATGAACAATGAACCGAGGGAGTTGATCGGTTATACCCTTGTAAAAATAAAATGTGTATATATACTATAACCATTTACCCATGTTATCTAATAAATTGTGCATTCATATCTCGTTGTTTAGCAAATGGGTATATATATTCTTTTCGTTAACAAATCAATATTTAGTGAATTAAAAAATATTAAAATTAATTTATTTTAACTACAAAAATATCACGCAATTTAAAAAAATTACGTTACCCATTTTTGACTTTTCTAGATAACCAAAACTAAAAAAATGTAATTTAGTTTTTATTTGGTCATCACTTCGCGATCATGATGATGATCTTGTTAGTCAAATAAGTGTCCCAAATATAAGTCGTTGGAGTGATGATTGAATTGTAGAGGGATTGAGCACTTTTCATTTAGATCGGGCCTTGTCAAGGATGGACGGATAAAGAATAATAGGTAAGGTATTTTTTAAAAATCAATAAAAAACTTAAATATACATCATTTGTTAGACGACGAAGATGTCTATATTCATCACTCTTTAACAAAAGGTATGCCCATTATAAATTACAAAATTTTAAAAATATATTTGCCTTTTTCCCTTTTTAAGAAAAAGATATGACAACGAATCATGTTAAAAATAAAAAATAACAAATCTTCCGTCAATATTTAATTAATTATAATAAGAAGAAGATAATGTCTCATAGATCGCCCATATGATTCATGGTATATTGTATATTTATTTTTAACATATAAAATACACACATAAATTGGTAGGTATTATTCATTGCACGATTTACAAGCATGGATCCCAATAATGTGTTAAATATTATAATATTTTACTAATAATGGACAATTTTGCGTATCAAATGTTTGAAGTTGGAGTGATACAACAATATATTTGGTCTTTGGAAAGCTAATAATAATATACTTTGTTTAGTTTGGTAGATATTTTTATCAATCAAAATGTATACGCTGTAATTTTCTATTGGTAGGTGTATGATTTTGTATTATATATTTCACTCCTAAAATATATAACAGTTTCATATTGGAAACAACAAATCAAATAATCAATTCGTAATTAAGTTCTAGTCAAAGGATAATAAATGTGTTTAAGCTACTTAAATCTATTTTTAATTTTGATAAGAAACTTAACTTGTTTTTATAGATGCGTGCAAGTTAGGAACACGGAACACCAACTAATATACAATCACAATTTTTTTTGTTATTTTTGTTGTATAACATAACTCATTAATATCAAATATGGTTATGTCTCAATTTATGTGAAGATGTGTAGAATAAGGATCAAAATATTTAATGTTGATCATGAATTTATACATAGATTTTTTAAAATAAAATTTCTACATTTAAAAAGTACAAAAAGTAGTAGAAATCAACATAGTTGATTGTTCAAAATATTTTTTGAGAAAATTATAATCAAAAGAAAAATTATTTGACTCCCCAAATATAACACTTTCACATAAATTGGGAGGGGAGAGTAGTGAGTATGTTAGAATATACTACTTCCTCCATTTCCTTTTTATTGACATATTTCACTTTACGAAAGTCAATTAATTTTTGAAGTTGAGTACCAGAAGTTGCATTTTTTTTTTATTAATATAATGTTGATCAAAATTTATATAATTTAACTCCTCAAAAATAAAAGATGACAAGTAGAAATGAACCATAGAGTAATATTTTGGAAATTTTCTTTGCAATATTTTGTTAAGGGAGAATACATGGTCCAATCATGTTTGTCTGTTATTCATTACATAAAACCATTTGTAGTTCTTATATCACAAAAAAAAGTGGCTGTTATGCTGGATGGAGCTGGACCAATCCAAATTGTGATAATGAAATTTATACACAACTGAATATGCTATCCCTAAATCCCATTTTTCACTTTTGACCAATTTCCAATTTACAATTTTGGCTGCTGCTGGTCAAACTCTGACCCACTTGGTCTTTTTATCCTCGTTTTTTTAAAAAAAATAAAATAAAATAAATATATA